>CABHPP010167342.1:26366-45724 GCA_902168425.1 Peromyscus attwateri
GAACAAAAAACGTTAGAGCTATAGAGAAAAAAAAAAGAGAGATTCTACCATCATTGTTATCCTAATTAGAGTTTCTATTGCTGTGAAGAGATACCATGACCACAGCAAAACATTTAATGGAGTGGCTTACAGTTTCAGAGGTTTAGTCCAATATCATCATGATGGCATGTGGCAGCATCCAGGCAGACATGGTGCTGGAGGAGGAGCTGACAGTTCTACATCTTGATCCACAGGCAACACTATAACAGTGGGAGTGGCTTGAGCATATATGAGACCTCAAAGCCCGCCTCCACAGTGACACACTTCCTCCAACAAGACCACACCTACTCCAACAAGGCCACGCCTCCTAGTAGTGCCACTCCCTTTGGGGGGTCATTTTCTTTCAAACCACCCCAATTGTGAAAGAGTGTATTGTTTACTTTCTATTTCTAATGCTATAATGCACTTTCCAAAGATGGGTAAGAAGTCTGTAAAGAAAGGAGGTTTGTTATCATTCCACTCTGAAGACAGAAAGTCCAAACATCAGGGCACAGATTCTGGCTAGAACCCCTGGAGGCTGTACCTGGTGTCTGATGGCATCATGATGGACGTGCTATAAAAAGAAGAGATCACAGGGTACCACAGGAAGCCAGAGACAGTCTGACCAGTGATAGAGCCTGGAGAGTCACACTAATGGCTTCCAAGGAAATGACCCCAGTGACCTCTTAGCTTCCCATCTTTTAAAATTAACAAAACAAAATTACGTATTTGGGTGTTTTGGCTGCATGCATGTCTGTATACCATGTACATGCCTGGTGCCCATGGATGTGAGAAGAGGGTATTAGATCTCCTGGAACTGTAGTTACAGATGGGTGTATGCCACTGTGTGGGTGCTGAGAATCGAACTCATGTCCTTCAGGTGCTCTTCACTGATGAGTGGTCTTTCCAGACCAAACTTGCCACTCTAAAACCACATGTTTCAACCACATCCAAACCACAGTAGATTTAACATGTGCCTCATAGGCTCAGCGGGCAGAACTTTAGCAAGTAGACAAGCGAATATTAACTCGATAATTAACACACTTGAACAGAAACATACAAGGAGAAAATGCATTTTCCATCAGCACTCACAACACACATGGACAGTTACAAATGATCACACGCTAGACCATGGCAAAAGGCACCAGAAGCTTCAGAGAGCAGACCTCCAATTAAATCAGAAACCAAGAACAAGAAGATAAATTTAAGACTCTGTTAAGAAATAGGTTGAGCCGGGCGGTGGTGGCATACACCTTTAATCCCAGCACTTGGGAGGCAGAGGCAGGCGGATCTCTGTGAGTTCAAGGCTAGCGTGGTCTACAAAGTGAGTTCCAGAACAGCCAGGACTGTTACACAGAGTAACAAACCAAAAAAACAAAACAAAACAAAAAAAAGAAACAGGTTGAAGAAGAAATTACAATGGAAAATTTAAAAAGCCTAAAGCTAAGTGTTCTGGTGGGAACTCCACCTCAGCCCCTGGCACCCATACACCCAAAGAGTCTGGAATGTTCTGGTGGAAGCTCCACCTCAATTCCCCTCCCCCATTTCTCTCTCTTCCCAAACCTGCCTTCTCAAAACCCTCCCCCTAGAGCTGCCCTCCCATTCCAGACCCTCGCCACCTCAAAGCCCACCCAAAACCAGCCCCTCCCTGGGGCTGCTCAAGACCACGCCTCCAGGGTACTTAACTCCTGCTAGTCATATTTGCCATGTGACTCTTCCTCTGTGACTCTTCCCCTGCCTTCCCAAGGTCACCCAGGATTGCTTTGTTCATTAAACCTGGATTTATTAATTCGGTTTGATTGGATTATTACATCAGTGGCGGGGAGAACCCAGAAACCAGGGCTTTAAAACAGTCGCTAAGTGAAAATGAAAATAATATTAATCAAAGCTTATAGGAGGCCCTGAAAAAAATGACTCATTAGTTAAGAGCGCTTGCTGCTCTATCATGAGGACTGGAGTTTGAATCTCAGCACCCACATCAAGTGGTTCTCGAAGACCTGCAACTCTAGCTTCAAGAGATCCAACACCTTCTGGCCTCCAGGGCACCTGCAAACACACATGCCTACATGGTCTTACACACACACACACACACACACATACACACATACACACACACATACACACACACACACACACACAGTGTTGTGTGTGTTAGTGTGAGTGTGTTACAATGTGTGTGTGTGTGTGTGTGTACATGTGCCATGGTGTGCTTGTGGAAGTCAGTTAACTGATGGATGGTGCTAACTTTGGGGAGACTTTGGGAGGCGGGACTTGTCTGGAGGAGGGAGGTCGTGAAGGTAGGCCTCGAGGATTATAGCCCAGCCCAGCTTCCTGTTGACCTCTCTGATCCTGATCCACTGAGAAGTGAGCAAGCAGCCTCTGGACCCTCTGCTCACTGCTGTACTGCCTTAGCGAGATGGACTGCATCCCTCTGGTGGGAGCCGAGTAAACCTTGCCTGTCTTTGTTGTTTTTGTAAGGAGTTTGGCCACAGTGATGAAAAATATCTAACACAGTGTTCAGTGGATCAGTATACTTTTTACAAAGGAGAAAAATGAGTGAGAGCTGAAGGAACTAACCCACTTTCTTAAGGATTTTACCATGTGAGAACCTTAATGACTACAATATCTTATACTTTCTTTTACTCAGAGTCAGGATACTTTTGCGGCCATTGTCCTGTAACCCAAACTGGCTTCCAACTGGCCAGATGGAGACTGGTCTTGAACTCCTGATCCTCCACCGAATAAGTTCTGGAATTACAAGTGTGTGCTACCATGCCCATCTTTTTTTATAAAAAGTTCATGCTGGTGAGATGGTTCGGTGGACAAAGGTGCCTGTTGACATCACAAGAAAGAACTGAGTCTCTGAAGTTGTCTTCTGCTGGGGTCTCTGCAACCTTCACAGGCAGCAGAGAGACGAGCCTTGGGAGGCAGAAATGCAATTCAGTGCAAAATGACTCAGTAGCCAATGTTGGTTCAAACTTCAGGAGTTATTTATTTTAGGTGTATTTAAACACAGCACAATCTGGTAAAAATTTATTCTTGTGATGATTAACTCAATCCCACAGGCACAACAAAGCATGTCTAAATCTCTTTGAGGAACAGAGTAAGCTGAATCACACGCGACACCTTCCATAAAGATAGACATAAAGATAGATTGTATAGAAACAAGTTTACGAGGATGGGTCTGGAGGAAGGTCCATTCGGGGAAAGTCTCCAGCCACACATATTTCACAATGGTCACCAGGCTAGAAAGTGCATCTGCTCCAGCCTTCCAGGCAGAAGATAGGTTTGGGATTCCTTCCCTTGAAGGAAAAACCCTGTGTGCTTAACATCCAGGTTCCTCCAGTGCATGTGAGCACAAAGACCTCCATGCCCCTACAGTTCTCAGATTTCCACATATGTACCATAGCATGCACCCACACTTCTACACCACATAAACACACACATGTACACACACACATGTACACACACACACACGAAATGAATAAAAATGTGTTGTGGGGTATCCACCAGAGAAGACTACTCAGACATGGGTTTAAACCAATAGACAGTCTTTATCAGCTGGCGGGGACTACACTGGGTGTTCAGGGTCCCAGTGTAACCCCGAGCCTTTCTCAGGGTGAGCTTTTAAGCACAAAAGACATATCCTGGGTTGACATACTTCAGTGAACAAGAATGGTTAGCCAGAAGAGGAACTACAGAAGCCAAAAGGCAAGGTTAGTACATTTAGAGACTTGCCCAGAACTATGGATTTTGATGGATTAAGTCTTTGTTTTCTTTTTTGGCTAGTAGTGCTGTCTACATGCTGAGTGTCTACATGGCCTGACTGGCGCTTCCATTATGGCATCAGTTGTGCCAAGGTCTGGGAGCCTATGAAGAGCTGGGGGTCTGTTACAAATAAAAACAGTTCAACTGAATCAAATAACGTGATTGCCTTTTTACTAAATGATTGTCTTTTCCAAAAGACTACATGCTCACTGATGCTGTTCTATGACTCTTGTTAATTTTTGTTATGTAAACAAATTATAAACAAGTTATAACTATATTTTGGAGGAAATTTTGTAGAAAGGCAAGAAGTTTTTTCATTTCTGTATATTTTATTTGCTTATTCTTTGTGTGTTTGGTTGCAAACACGCCACGGCACACACATGGAGGGCAAGGGACAGACAGCTTACAGGAATCAGTTTCCTTTCACTCTCTGGTTTCTAAGGCTTGAACAAGTGCCTCTAACCACTGAGCCACTCATTGACCCCAGGAGTTTTTCCTGAATATTTTTAGCAGTTGTTTATGATACAGGAAGAGATTTAGCAGTGAATTTTAAAAGTGAAAACCTAGTGCCCATGGGCATATTTTAATGAGTTCTTCATTAACTATATCTTATAAATATTAATGAGGCCATGTGTTAAAAAGAGCCTTATTTATTTTTAATTGATCTAATTTTGTTAAAGTGTTTCCATTCATATAATGTAAAAATTAGAATAAAACAAGCCTAATATGGAAAAATTAAATCTCCCTACTTTGCCTGACTCTCTCCCAGTCTGTAATTCATTTCCATAAATAACTGATGGTGATAATTTCTGCATTTAGTTTAATACATTTCTGCTCTTCAAGTTGAGTCAGATTCACATAGAGTCAGTTGATTTTCTTCTATGAACACTTAAGGTTTTTTTTTGTTTGTTTTTTTTTGGTTTTTCGAGACAGGGTTTCTCTGTGTAGCTTTGCGCCTTTCCTGGAGCTCACTTGGTAGCCCAGGCTGGCCTCGAACTCACAGAGATCCGCCTACCTCTGCCTCCCGAGTGCTGGGATTAAAGGTGTGCGCCACCAACGCCCGGCGCCACTTAAGGTTTTAGTATGATCTATCTATCCCCCCACTTCTGGATGCATTATTTATTTATTTATTTATTTATTTATTTATTTATTTATTTATTTTTGAGGCAGAGTTTCACCGTATAGCCGAAGCTACCCTGGAGTTCATGAGCTTCCTGCCTCTGTCTGTTGAATGCTGGGGCTATAGGTATGCACTATAGTGCCCACCTCCTCTGTGTTTTTATTACTGGTATTTATTAGTTTTTAAAAGTATTCTGGTGGTTGATTCATTGGCTTTAAATAATGTGTTGGAGTTCTCTAGAGGAACAGAACTTATAGAATGAATACGATCTTCTCTTAAACCCTGTTTATATATTTATTTTTGTGAGTGCATATGTGCATGGACGAGGAGATCAGAGAACAACTTCCAGGAATTAGTGCTTGTCTTCTTTCATGGAGGATCTGGGGATTGAACTCAGGTCGTCAGGCTTGGTAGCAGACATCCTTACCCCTAGAGCCATCTTGCCAACCCTAGGCCCTAGGAATTATTTTTTCTTTCTTTCTGTTCTCTTCCTTCCTTTCCTTCCTTTTATTGGGGGGTTGGTGGGGCCGGGTCTCACTTTTTAACTCTGTAACCCAAGCTGGTCTAGAACTCACTGTGTAGCCCAGGCTGGCTCTGAATTCTTTGGCAATCCTCCTAGGTGAGCCAACCAGGCCTGTCTTGATGTAGCCAGGTTTATAATGAGGATTAACCATCACGGTTACATCACCACATGTCTGAGTAATATTTTATGGTATTAGTTCATATTTCTTCTGACTTATATTTCCCCACTCAAGAAAATATCAAGCTCCAAAAGTTCTCACCTTAGGTATAACACAGGGATGAAAGTATGGTTAGCTGGTAAGAGTTCGTTTGCTGCAAACCTAACTCAGAAGTTCAGGGCTTAAGGGCAGCCCCATGGAAACAGAGAAGCAGGAGGCTGGCAGGGCCTTCTCTGCAGAGATTGGGTAAGGGTTGGGGTGGTGGCCAAGCTGTGTATTCTCCCCAGATACTGCTCCATCTTGGCATCCTGAGGCAAGGGCAAGCCTCAGAAGAGACAGAGGTGGCAAATCTTGGGGAAGGTAGGATGCTTGCACAGGCTTTCTGACTTCAGCTAAGAGTCATGCCACTCACTGGGCCCCAGAGGCAGGAGCGGAGCCCTGCGATCATTCATGGAGACTCTTGGGTATGTGACTGCAAAGATTACTCATGGTGGAAGGGTCTCCCTACTCTCTAGTGCTTTGGCAACTGTGTGTCATGACCAGACCCTAAGAAATCAAGGAAATCCCAGATCATCTGCAGTTCGTTTCTTATTTAGCAGTACTCAAGGGAGAGGAAAAGAAAGGGAGATGTCCCAGAAGCAGGCTTTGTTAAACTTTTAATTACGTTTATTTTATTATTTTGGTGTGTGGGTGTGTGTCTGTTGTGTGTGCCATAACTTGTGTGTGGAGGTCAGAGCAGGTTCTCTCTTTCCAACACGTGGGCCCCAGGGATAGAATCCAGGTCCTCATGCTTGGTGGACCTAGTACCTTATCTTGCTGGGCCATCTCACCAGCCCCCAGAAGCAGGCTTTTAAGTTGAAGTGTAGAAAAAAAGAGGTATTTCTCACACTTCAGTTTATTGACTGAGATTTTTACCCTGCCACATAATTTTTATGTTGTCAAAGTTTATGACATATACACACTATTCTTTAATTATTAAATTTTCTGTGCTTTGATTCAAATTAAACCAGGGCTTGGAGGCTGAAGAGATGGTCAGTGGTTTGGAGCACTTCTTGCTTTTGCTGAGGTCCCAGGTTCAATTCCCAGAACCCACGTTGTGGCCCACCGTCAACTGTGACTCCAGTTCTAGGATCTCCAACACCCTTTCTGATTTCTGTGTACCCCAGGCTTGCACATGGTGACAAGGCACATATGTACATGAGTGTATGTGTAAACATATGTATCTATATAGAGAGACAGATAGATACACACGTGTGTGGTCAAAACACTCACATATATAAAATTTTTATTTATATGTAAAATTTACAAATTAATTAATTAAATAAATAGTAGCCGATGGCTGAGAGGGAGCATGCTTGCTGAGTATGTACAAGGCCCTGGGTCCTGTCCCCACAATCCCTCCCTCAAACACAAACACTTACAATAAATATTATCCCAATGTTAGCACTCTTCACAAGCAATGCAAATTATGCTAAGAACATGTATATTATAGATGCATATATACATATATGTTATATATGTAAAACACTAGGGACTGGAGAGATGGCTCAGTGATTAAGGCACTTGTTGCTCTTGCAGAGGACCCGGATTCAGTTCTCAGCACCCATATCATATCCCACAACCATCCATAACTACAGTCCAGGGAGACTTTTGAGAGCGCCAGACATGCATGGTATGCACATACATAACACACAAGCAAAACACTCATACACATGTACATTTCAAAAGTCTAAACAAATTAAAACGATAGGATGTTCGTATAATATTGTAATTAAATACATGTAATCCTCTGTAAGTCAAATAGCATGATTTGAACTAATTTAGAAGGAAAAATGTCTAGGAGTTTGCCATTTCATTTCTTACTCTTTCTGGTTCCACATGATTGCCATTATTATTGTGTAGCCTGGGAGCTTAGGCTCCTTCTTTGTTGGCCAACCGTTTTAAGAAATTTTTCTGCCAGCCAGTGGTGGCGCACACCTTTAATCCCAGCACTCAGGAGGCAGAGCCAGGCAGATCTCTGTGAGTTTGAGGCCAGCCTGGACTACAGAGTGAGATCCAGGACAGGCTCCAAAGATACAAGTTAAACAGATAAACCATGTCTCAAAGAAAAAAAAAAGAAATTTTTCTATGAAAGGAATGAATTTTAAACTTGCTTTTTTATTCCCCAAACAAATTTATTTTGGCCCCATGCTTAATTAATAATAATGCTGAGGTAAAAATATTTTCCTTAGATTGTTGAGGCTATTATTCTGTTTTATTCTCCAGTGTTACCCATTTTTCATCTATTTGCACTAACACAGATGAAGAGAGCTGAGCTGGACCCTCTACGTCTCTTCTGTTCCGAGTCTCAGAATCACTTATAACTTCTGCTTCTGAATGTTGAATGAATGTCTCTGGCCCCAGATCTCCAACCAGAAGCATCTTCAGTGAGCTCTCCCGTGGCTCTGCAGCCCACTGCTGTCAGTGAGCTTTCCCGTGACTCTGCAGCCACTGCTCTGTCTTTGATTCTTAGTCTGGAACAACTCTGAAGCTGACTCAGAAAGAACCTGGCTTGTTTTCCAAGTTTTGAGATACAATTTTCTTTCTTTTAATTTTTCTGGAAATTTAAATCCATGTAGTTCTTTAAATTTTGGATACATCAATGATACCCAAATCGTTTTCCACTGTTAATATTTTAAAAGATTTAGCCGGGCGGTGGTGGCGCATGCCTGTAATCCCAGCACTTGGGAGGCAGAGGCAGGTGGATCTCTGTGAGTTCGAGGCCAGCCTGGTCTACAGAGCTAGTCCAGGACAGGCTCCTAAGTTACAGAGAAACCCTGTCTAGAAAAACCAAAAAAAAAAAAACCAGGAAAAAAGATTTATCTGTTTTTATTTTATGTGTATAGGTGTTCTGCCTACACATATGTCTGTGCACTACATGCAAGTGTTGCCCATGGAGGCAGAAGAGGGTTTCAGATCCCCTGGAACTAGAGTTACAGACAGTTGTTAGCCACCACGTGGGTGCTGGAAATTGAACCCAGATTCTCTGGAAGAGCAGACAGTGTTCTTAACCACTGGGCCACCTTTCAACCGCCATTGCTATGTTTTTAAAAAATAACTCGGATGGTATTTCAGAGGGATCAGCCATGCTGGAACGTCTGCGGTTTGATCTAGAGCTCTTTGCGCTCCACTGTTGTCAGCAACAGGGCTGCAGAGGAGACTGAGTGGTTAAGAGCATGTGTTATTCTTTCAAGGACCTGAGTTCGGCTCTCAGCACCCATGTCAGGTGGCTCACAACCATCTGTAACTCCAGCTTCAGGGAATCCAACACCTCTGGCCTCCGTGGACATTGTCATTTATATGTACATATCCACATAGAGAAGACACACACCCAAAACACACAATTAAATATAAATCTTTAAAAGATGATTGGTTGTGGGGAGCAAGTGTACCCCTGTGAATGAACATTCATGACATAAGCATGGCCATGTCGTGCTTCCTCCAACAGTTTCCTCATCCAGGGTGACTGCCGCCTGGGACTGCTCCCCTAGAGACCCCCTACCAAGATTGGCTAGCTCACCTCTTCATTCAGCTAAAAAGAATAAACTCACTGAGCTTCCTGGGCCGCCAGTGAGTCTCCATCCTAGTACACAGCCCTCCTGATCCCAGCTTCTCTGTACATATATCTGTCATTTCTTCGTTCCCCATCACCTCAGTAGAATCCATCCCAAAGCCCAGCAGGCCATGGCAGTTGTTTAATCATTGAATCCGTCATCTGAACACTTCTGCTTAGTATTCGTTAAGTTCTCAGTGCTCAACTTCTCTTTCTGTCTTTCCTGAACAGCACTAGAAAACCCTACTAGAATTGTGTGTATTAGTGAGTACATTAGTTACTTTGTATCTCTGTGACCAAATCACCCAGCAGGAACGACCTAAGGGACTTTTATTTGGCTCCTGGTTTCAGAGGTTTCAGTCCATCATGGCAGTTCACTGTAGCAACACAGCATGGTGGAAGCCATGGACAGAGTAAGGAAGGAAGGAACGGGGGTCAGAGATAGCATTCAAAGGCCTAATCCCAGTGACCTACTTGTGCCAGCTTAGTCCCCTCTACACTCTTTGCTGCCCACTATCCCTTCTTTTGGGAAACAATCCAAAATTCCAGAGTTCCACAGCCTCCCAAAATAGTGCCAGCAGCTCTGTAACACGTGTCCGAAGTATGAGTGCACATTGTTTTCAGAACTTGGTGCACATTTAGAGAGATTTTACTGCCGTGATAGTTACAGCTTAGCATCATTTCAATAGGAATGACAGGCATTTGTCATCAGAAGAGAGAATAATGAAAAATATATCAGCAAGTCCAAAAGTTAGAACAAACCACTTGCCTGTAATCTTATCATTTCCATACACTATCCAACTCAAAGCGTTTTACAGCTAGCAGGGGATGATATTTGCAATGCCTGCCTACCTTAAGTGTGAGGAAGATGAGTGTAGGTTATCATAAAATAGTGTACAGGCAAAACCCATCACTAAAACCGTATTTAAGGCAGAAATGAGGTATAGCTGGGGTCACAGGTGTGTCCTATCTCATCCCATTTTTGCTTTGTGTACTAGTCTACATATTTAATTTTACTATAAATATCTGTGATGTCCTTATCTGACTGATCCTAAATTCTCTCTCTTTTTATTTTGTTTTGTTTTGTTTTTGACACTGGCCCAGGAAGCTCAGTGAGTTTATTCTTTTTATGTTTTGTCTCTCACTTTGTAGTGCAGGCTGGCTTTGGACTCACTATGTAGCCCAGGTTGGCCTCCAACTTACAGCAGTCCTCCTGACTCAGCCTCCCAAGTGCTAGGATTTCAGATACAAGTTGCCGTGGCCTGTGTTAAAGCCTGTTTTTGGGAGGTGAATCTTACTTTCTTAGTAGATAGATCAGTTCATCTGCTTTCATCGTCACCTGCGTCCAAATCTATATCGTCTCAGTTCATTTTGGAATTCCATTCTTGAGCCCTTCTTTAAAGGAACCAAGTAGCAGCAGTACAGAGGACTCACCAAAGGGGGGCGCCTCGAGGTCTAGCAGACAACCCTGATTCTATCTATCCAAACATGCTGACAGAGTGTGTAGACAGCAGCAGGAAATATACAGCTGTAAGATACCATATTAAAGATAGCATGTATATATGAAAAACCATTAAACTATGTGTTTGAGGCCAGCCTGGTCTACAGAGTGAGTTCCCAGACTGCCAGGGATACACAGTGAAACACTGTCTCAAAAAACAAACAAACAACAACAACAACAACAAAAAAAAAACAAAAACCCCCAACAACAACCCTAAAAAGATGTGTGCATTTTACTACATACATATAATACATCAGTAAAAATTTTAAATTCTTTTTTTGATACAGGGTTTCATGTAGCCCAAGATGGCTCAAATTTGTGAAATGGCTAAGGCTGACGAAACCTCTCCCTTCCAAATGAAAACAAGTGTTTTGATTCACAGTACTGGAAAAGTAACTAAATAGCTAAAAAATTAAATAACTATCAAATTGAAGCATTTTACATAAGGAATCATAAACTTTTTCTCTGTCTTAGGAATGTCATATGAACGAGAGCTAAGAGATCACATCGGCATGTATTTTTTATCTATTTATCTATCTATTTATTTATTTATTTATTAAAATGTCGAATGCCATTTATTGAAGGAGGGAGGAAGGTCTTAAATACAGGCTTACAGCACAATGGGAGAACCCCAGAGGGCAGAAGTTTGCTACCGATGTTTTACAATCTTGCATCTAAGCTGTTAACGCCCATTAAGCTGCATGTATTTTTAACATGTTCAAATTTTACAAACACAATATTGAGTGAGAAGTCATAAATATCACTCATATGTAAACTTTTATATAAAATTCAAAAACATTCAAAATAAAATCCACTTAGGGATGTCCACATGGATAGCCAACGTTAAAGAAATGCCAGACAGCGAGGAGGTGGGGGGAGGGGACGGGAGGAGAGGAGAGAGGGAAACTGCAGTTGGGATGTGAGACAAATGAAAAAATTTTAATTAATAAAAAATTAGAAAAGAAAAAAGAAATGCCAGAGAACAGTTATTATTGTCCTGTGAAATCGGGACAGTGGCTGCTCCTTAAGGGGAAGGAGGAAGATTGTGTTGGTTTGATTGAAAATTGCCTCCATAGGCCCATAGGGAGTGGCACTGTAGGGAGGTATAGCCTTGTTGGAGTAGGTGTGACCTTGTTGCAGGAAGTGTGTCACTGGGGTTGGGCTTTGAGGTCTCAGCTGCTCAAGCCAGGCCCAGTGTCACTCTCTCTTCCTGCTGTCTGGGGATCTGGATGTAGAACTCTCAGCTACCTCTCCAGCACCATGTCTGCCTGCATGCCACCATGCTTCCTGCCATGTTGATAATGGACTAAACCTCTGAACTGTAAGTCAGCTCCAATTAAATGCTTTCCTTTATACAGTTGCTGTGGTCATGGTGTCTCTTCACAGCAATCGGACATTGACTAAGATAAGGACACAACTTGAGGATAGGAACATAGAGGGCTGTTAAGGTATGGCCGAATCTCTCATAGTATATAGCCTCGGTGGTAGTCATGCAGGGCTTTTTTGTTGTTGTTGTTGTTGTTGTTGTTTTAATTTTTTATTTATTATGTATACAGTGTTCTGCCTGCACACATCCCTGCAGGCCAGAAGAGGGCACCAGATCTCATTACAAATGGTAGTGAGCCACCATGTGGTTGCTGGGAATTGAACTCAGGACCTTTGGAAGAGCAGCCAGTGCTCTTAAACTCTGAGCCATCTCTCCAGCCCAGGACTTTGTTTTA
This sequence comes from Peromyscus attwateri, assembly GCA_902168425.1. Lineage (NCBI taxonomy): Eukaryota > Metazoa > Chordata > Mammalia > Rodentia > Cricetidae > Peromyscus > Peromyscus attwateri. The sequence goes on from CABHPP010167342.1 coordinate 38,767, forward strand.
TAACTACTAATAATTGCTCCTTAAGCAAAAAGAAAAAGATAAAAAACAAACAATCCCATAATTAGATATTTTATACTCCAAGAAACCCAGGGTTTTATCTACTAGCAAGCTAAAAATAGTTGTAAACACCTGGAATTATCTGTTGGGTGACCAGATCTTAACAAATATAAAGACAGAACTCTAGAAAATTAAAATACAGGATGTCCAGTTAAATATGAACTTAACATAAATGGCAAATACTTTTGTTGTGGTTTGTTCTGCAAGCCTGGGGGGACATACTCAGTATAGACAAGCACTCTGCTTCTGAGCTACAACCAATCTCTAACAATAATTAATGTATCTCCATGCAATCAATAGCTGGTGTTATACAACATCTAGGACATATTTTAAAAAACAAAACAAAACAAAAAAACAAGACAAAGCTGGGCAATGGTGGAGCACACCTTTTTTGTTTTGTTTTTGTTTTTTTTCAAGACAGGGTTTCTCTGTAGTTTCAGTGTCTGTCCTGGATCTCGCTCTGTAGACCAGGCTGGCCTCGAACTCACGGAGATCCACCTGGCTCTGCCTCCTGAGTGCTGGGATTACAGGCGTGTGCCACCACCGCCCAGCTCGGAGCACACCTTTAATCCCAGCACTCAGGAGACAGAGGCAGGTGGATCTCTGTGAGTTCAAGTCCAGCCTGGTCTATAAAGCAAGTTCCAGGACAGGCTCCAAAGCTACACAGAGAAACCCTGTCTCAAAAAACAAAAACAAAACAAAAAATAAGACAATTATATATCTGAAATTTACATAAAATGAAGCATTGGAGATTTTACCTGGCAACTTCCATTATACAAGTTATACAGGAAGAAGTAGAGTGATGAGCAGACAAGCCTCCAGAGGAAGAAGAAAAAAGAAAAGAAGTTAGTCTGGATCTAAGCTCCCTTTGAACAACAGTGTAAATGGGTCCTCTAAGTTCCATCGTTGCAGCAACCATTCTAAGTGAATTTACAAGCTGTAGCAAACCATTTCTATCAGCCAAAAGCATTGTCAGCAAATGTTGCAAAGAGCCATCAGTTCTTCCTAAAAATTACCTGTCTCCTAAAGCATCAGATGCTCTTCTCTTAGTCTTCGAGGAAGAGATATGAGCTAGCCCTGGTTATGCGCATTTAGACCTAACCGGTTTTTTTTTTTTTTTCTGATGTGGAGCCGATGCTTAGGAGTGAAGTTGCAAGGCACACTACTTTGTTCTGTCTACAACTTTCTCTTTCTGATGGCTTGCTATGGGTCAGAAACTGGGGGAGGCTCTAAAGACAGGTTAACATTGAGGACAGACATGGGCTCCTCTTGGGTCTTAGAGACTAAGCTATGGGAACTGTAAATTGGTGACATAGATATGGATTAGTTGGTTACGTGGTAAAGCATTAGTTAGCTACAGTGGCTATCTACTGTTTGTTGCCTAGTATCCCTTCTTTTGGGGAACAATCCAAAATTCCTATTTACTCTCTGGTTTAGCTGGAATTGGTCTCAAGCTTATTGCCATGACAATGATTCAAGGATGATCACATACTACAGTTGAGAGTGACAAGCCAAGATACTCTGGGGAAAAGTAAGCATTCACTCTTGCTGTGGAAAGTGGTAAAGCTTGGTAAGGGGTCACCGTATTGCTAACTTAAAGGAAGCCATTCAGATAGCAAGGGTGAAGCAGTAAGTACACGACACCAGGAGGCATCACTCACACATGCAAAGCATGAAGTGAGCAGTCAGAAATAGCATCCTGGGGACTGGAGAGATGGCTCAGAGGTTAAGAGCACTGTTCTGCTCTTCCAAATGGACCCGAGTTCAATTCCCAGCACCCACATGGCGGTTCACAACTGTCTGCAATTCCAGTTCCAGGAGACCCAAAACTCTCACATAGACATACATGCAGGCAAAACACCAATGCACATAAAAAAAAAAATTTAAAAAAAAAGCATCCTGGTCACACTGAGGTGCCCTGATTCAGGACCAACTTGAAACTACCCGTAGATTTTTTCAGTTAAATTGACCACTGGATGCGCCTGTTTGTTAGAACAGGCGCAGTCCTCTCACCTGTGCCCTAGAGCTGTCAAAATCTAGGAAGACTTCCCATTTCCACCCCTGAGCTCCCTGCTCTAGAGCTCATCAGCTGTGCCTGTTCCAGATACTTGCTTGGATATAAACAGATGCACATAATACAAGCCTTTAAACTTTTACGTAGATACGTCGTGCGTGTAAGTCACTCTTCTCATTACTGACAAATTCATGACAAAAGCCACTTAAGGCAGGAAGGGTTTGTTTTGACTCATAATTCAAGAAGGGCTACAATCCATCATGGCAGGAAGGCATGGCTGCCGGAGAGTGAGCCCACAGTGACCGGCCCCCTCCAGCTAGGCCCTGTCCCCTAAAGGTTCCACAGCCTTCAAAAATAGATCCACCGCCAACACAAAATGAACTCAGTGATAGTTCTGTTTATTTTAATTTTTAATTTGTTTGGTGGGTTTGTTTTTTGTCTTATTGGTCTTTTGCTTGTTTATTTTAATATTCGTTTTTGTGGGTTTTTTTTCAGGGTATTTTTGTTTGTTTGTTTGTTTTTTGTTTGTTTCTTTATTTCTTTCTTTTTGATTTTTCGAGACAGGGTTTCTCTGTGTAGCTTTGCGCCTTTCGTGGAACTCACTCTGCAGTCCAGGCTGGCCTCGAACTCACAGAGATCCGCCTGCCTCTGCCTCCCGAGTGCTGGGATTAAAGGCGTGCGCCACCACCGCCTGGCTGTATTTTTGTTTCTTTTGTTTTTTGTTTTGTTTGGAAGAGAAAGAGAAAAGGAACACAGAATTGGGTGGGTGGGGAGGTTCAGGAGGATCTGGGAAGAATTGGGGGAGGGAAAAGCATGATAAAATATGTAAAGTTTTTTAAAAAGAATATTTATGTAAGGCTGGAAAGATGGCTAGATTAAAAAAAAAATTACCACACCAGCTGGGTCCAAGCGTTCAGACATGTGAGCCTACAGGGAACACACCCCATCCTAACCACAATAGCATACGTGCTTTTAAATTTTTATTAGGTGTGTGCGTGCGCCACAGCACTTGTATGGAGTCCAGGAGACATTTGTGGAGCTGCCTCTGGCTTTCCACCACGTGCCTCCTGGAGATCAAGCCTAGGTCATTTGTCAGGCTTGGTGGCAAGCATCTTTACCCTCTGAGCCATCTACCCAGTCCAGCCGTTTTTCTTTTTTTCTTTTTAGAGAGTGGACTGTTACAAGTTCAATAGAAACTTCTTGTGTGCCTCTCTGATTCCATGCTTCTCCACCTTCCCCAGAGGAAACCACCCTGCTGCAGCTGATGTGCACGAGTGTTTGGAAATCATTTGTCTACCCGAAACCTTCCTCGTATGCACTAAAATCTTAACTCTTTTCCTTTATCCTTCTGGGCAAAACGAGACAGGAAATAACAAAAGACTGAACACACAAACTGTAGCAGTTGTCCTTAAACAAGTCACTTCAGGATCCGCAAGGATTTGTGTAAGACAGACTCATTTCACAACAAAGGTTCCCAGGAGAAGCTGTCCACAAGCATGCCAGCCTCCTGATTAATGTTGCTAATAAAGGACAAAAGGGCCTGTCCATCAACCTTGCCTCAGTGAGGCTAGCGATTTATGATTAGAGGACATTGGTATAACTTAGTTGAACCCCAGAAGAGGAGATAATTTTTAGGCTATAATATCTGTAATATAATATCTGGAAGCAGACAAGACTTGTTCTGCTTCCATGAAAGGAGAGGATGATGAGGATGGGATGCTCCAGTCAGCTTGGGCTTGGAGGATGAAGGATCTGTCTAGCAAGCAAGGCAATGGAACCAATGAGAAAATACCTGAACACTTTTCAATTTGTTTTGATTTATCTTTTTAAATAAGGTTTCACTCTGCAACCTAAGCCATCCTCAGACTCACTATGTTACCCATGCTGGGATTAAATTCACTGCAGGCCTCATGGCTCTGCTTCCCCAGGACTGGGGCATGAGACACCACACCAGAGTTGAACATTTTTGAAGAAAGAATTATATTTTGCCTTTTTTTTTTTTTTTTTGGATGAGTAAGCAGGGCCTGTGAGATGGCTAAGTGCTTAAAGGTGCTGAAACTAACCCTGGCACCTCAGTTTAACCCCTATACCCCACAGAGCGGAGGAAGAAGACCCACTTCTGCAAGCTGTCCTCTGGCCTCCATACTCACTATGGTATGCGAACCCAGGACCTCAAAAGAGCCAGGTGATTCATTCTCTCATGGAACTACAGCCCTAGCCTGGTTTATTTTTAATTTTTAATTTTTTCTCTTTTTGAGACAAGATGTCAAGTAACCGAGGCTGGACTCAAATTCACTGTATAGCTGAGAATGACCTTAAACTTCTTGCTCTTCTGGCCGTAAGATTGAGTGGAGATTACCGATATGTACTACCCCACGGATATGTACCACTCCTCCTGGTTTATGTAGTATTGAGGTTCAAACCCAGAGCTTTGTGACTGCTAGACACTCTACCAAGTGATGCTCAGAAGATTTTTTTTCTTATAGTTTTGATTTTTCTTGTCATATTCAGTTTGAGTGAGAAGTGATTATTTCTTACAAACACTTCTCTTTTTAGGTCACAGTGGAGAAATTTGGAAAATGGTGCTAACCGACCAGAAATCTGGTGATTTGATTCCATTCCACAGCACCATACCTACCAGTCATTAAGAGAGGAAAAAGTGAAGTCAAACTAACTTCAGAAGACGTGTTTGGGAAACCTCTCAACCCTGGATGTCATGCCAGCTGCTCTTCACCTGAAGCGTTTTCTCATTGCACAAAACCGAGTTACCGAATGCAGCCTTCCTAAGTGTCGGGTTAGGGTAACCGTTCACCTGTGGTAACTGTGGGTCCCAGGACTGATGTTTCTTTCCTCCTCTCCTGCTTTTTTTTTCCTCATCAAGCCAATCCTGAGGATTCAGGCAACTGCTAGCTGTGCCCTAGTTCAGGCTAACCGTTTTTACACTGTAAGCTTATCCATGGCATTCCACAATGCCATGGCATCCCAGCTACAAGTCAATTACAACTCTAAACCTGTAGGGTAACCAGACGTGGCATCTGCTGAGTGGTATGTATAAACAGGCAATAAATGTATAAAGTGAGAGAGGAATGTAGCAGGTGTGGTGAATCAGAAGTCTTGATGTGGACTGAAAATGTGTTTGCTTCTTCAGAAACCAGGGATGTTTTCTTATTTTCTTTTTCTTTTTTTTTGGTTTTTCGAGACAGGGTTTCTCTGTGTAGCTTTGCGCCTTTCCTGGAGCTCACTTGGTAGCCCAGGCTGGCCTCGAACTCACAGAGATCCGCCTGCCTCTGCCTCCCGAGTGCTGGGATTAAAGGCGTGTGCCACCACCGCCCAGCTCGTTTTCTTATTTTCATGTTCAACACTTTTCATAAAAATTACCTAAAAGAGTATGACTCGTAATCATAGTTCCCTGTACCATCTCTGGATGTTGGATTATGGGGGTTGTATTATGTTCCTTCACTGCTGTATAAACCTAAATGGAATTTCCCTCCAGGTGGGCATTCATTGGACTTCTGTGGAAACCTGCTTTGTGGTATACAGTGAGTGATAACTGGTATATTAATATCTCCTTTTCTGTCTCCTCCTAGAGAGCTGGTGGCTAATTCACTATCTTAAGGACACTCCTCTGCATTGGAATTATTAAAGAGTGAAAATATTTGCTAAGAGCATTAGCTGATCTGTCCCCTGCTGTGACATCTTTTATGTATGAAATGTAAATGCCAAAAGGAAATCGTAGGCCTCGGCCTTTGGGAAGCCGGAAGCAATCCATGAAAAACTGATTTGATAATGGATGTGTTAACAGGTTCTAAGCAGAAGTTAATGGCTCAGCTTTCTCAGCAGATACTCTATTTTGAAGGAAAAGCTGCATAATACAACCCTGAGTCCCAAGAAAGGCAATTGCAATTAATTTAATGATACACCACTAAACAATACCCTCAGCTGCCTGAAAACATTCATTTTCTTTTCCTAACCTTTTAGTGTACAAATAATGAGTTTCATTATGACATTTCAGTACACATATGTCAGTGTGCCTTGCTCATATTTGCCCCTCTTCTACCCCTCACTGTCCTTCCTCTCTGCTCCTCTGGTATCCTTTATCCAGAATTTATTTTTTCAATTGCTCCTGTTGTGGCTAGAGAGATGGCTCAGCAGTTAAGATCACTTGCTGATCTTGCAGAGGACCGGGTTTGGTTCCATCACTCACATGATGGCTCACATTTGTCTGTATCTCCAGTTCTGGGGATCTGACGCCTCTTTTGGACCCCACGGGCACCAGGCATGGACATGGTATACAGACATACATGGAGGAAAACATTTATACACAGAAAATTAAAAAAAAAATTTTTTTTTGGTTTCTTTTGAGACAGAGTTACTCTGTATAGTTTTGGTGCCTGTCCTGGATCTCGCTCTGTAGATCAGGCTGGCCTCGAACTCACAGAGATCCGCCTGGCTCTGCCTCCCGAGTGCTGGGATTAAAGGCAGGCACCACCACCACCCAGCTTAAATAAATCTTAAAACACTGCTTCTCTACTAAAATGTTTAGACTTTAATGGTCTTGCCATTATCTTTTAAACAGTATAGTATAACAACTAGTTGTGTGCTATTTTTATTTTATCATATGTTATAAGTAATATGGAAGTGAGTCACAGTTACATGGGAGGATGGCCACAGATTATATACAGATACTATACCATTATATCCAAGGGATTTTACTACCTATAGATTTTGGTATCTGTGGAAGGACCTAGAACCAATGTTGTGGTAGTTTGAATGTAACGGCCCCCATAGGCCCATAGGGAGTGGCACTATTAGGAATGGCCTTGTTGGAGGAGGTGTGGCTTTGTTGGAGTAGGTGTGGCTTTGTTGGAGTAGGTGTGGCTTTGTTGG
>CABHPP010167343.1:0-26286 GCA_902168425.1 Peromyscus attwateri
TGAAGTGTAAGATGTGTCCTTCTAAAGAGAGAGAAGGAAGAGATGTGATTGAATTGTGTAAAATGTGTCCTTCTAAAGAGAGGGAAGGAATAGATGTGTGATTGAATTGGGGTGTCCAGGTGACATTTATGATTGGCCTAGACATCTTATAACCATGGAAAGGATGTTATATATGCACAACTCTCCCAGATTGATCGATGGATCACTGTGGTGGTAGAAAAGATGGCCTCAGTACCATTGCTTCCTCATAATACAAACAGAATCCCTTTAAAAACAGCTGTCACTTACCTCATTAAGGGACATCTCGTTTTTTCCCAGATGTTGGCAAACACAAATGGCGATGCTCTCAGCACCGCACACAAATCACATGCCAACACAAGCTGTCAATTGCTTGAGTAAACACACTCAGGATGGTGACTTTGGTACCACAACGTCAGAGTCTATTTAGTTTTGCCAGGAACCACCAAACTGTCTTCTAACCTGGCCCTGTCACCAGCAATGACAGAGTTCCTGCTGCCCCATGTCCTGCTGCTTGCTCACCAGCATTCACTGTCAGCGTTTTCTAAGTGTCTGGTTAGCTGGTACCTTATTGCTCTAACTGCTGACTGCCTGGTAGCATATGATGCTGACATGTTCCAAGCTCACCACTTCATCAGTCACCATCTGTTTTCATTCTGGGCTGCGGCGTCTGTTCGGGTCTTTTTCCAACTTTTTAAGCTCGTTTGTTCATTTTCATGCTTTCCTTCTCAATGTTTTTATGGGGAGGAGAAGGGAGGGGGATAAACACTACAAATTCAAATCCCGAGATGAGGAAGAAGGTATGCCCTAATGACCGAGTGCTCGCTGGCAGAGGGAAGGCCCCACTGCAGGTGCATCACATGTACTAGAGAGGGTGAAAATCCTTTACATAAAGTGTCATGGCATTTGCAGGCTGCCTGATGTAGGTGCTGGGAACAGAATCGTAATCCTATGCAAGAGGAACAGGTGCTCTTAACTGCTGGTCCATCTCTTCAGCTCCCCATATGCTTATTTCTGAAATAAACTCAGCAAGGTAGAAAATGTCTTCCTCCAAAAAGCCTCCACCAACACTCAGCTTTACATTACAATGTCATACTGTATCTGAGAGCTGCTAGAGAAACCATTCACTTTGCTTCGTGTCTGTTTCGTGTTGAAGACAGGGCTTCTCTGTGTACTCTGGCTGTCCTGGAACTGTAGATCAGGCTGGCCTTGACCTCAGACCCACCGGCCTCTGCCTGGGATTAAAGACATGTGCCACTATGGCCAGCTCTTTTCGTTTTTATCATTTCTTAAAACAATGCCCAGCACACAAGAGAATTCGCTAACTGAAATGGCTCATGGCTCACATGTAGAATTTTCTGTCACAGACTATTTGACACCATGGGGAAAAGACAATGCGGCTGACATGGTGCAACCTGATAGCTCACTCATCACATCCCAGGTAGCTAAACTACTACCATCCATTTTACCGTTCTTAGAAGCAAATGTAGGAAGCACCTGACACATACCTGAAAATTAACCATATCCCAAAATCCATCCAGGTCGGAACAGGTTGTCTCTTTTTCACCTCGTTTATATTCACAATTATCCACCAGCCCTTCAAACTGTTTGAATCTTTCCATGATAAGGAGTCTTGTTTGACCAACTGTTGTGCGAATAAGGTCTTTAGCTAAAGAAGTTAAGAAAGAAACCGGACCTTTATAGCAAGCCAGCCAACTGAGACTTAACCCCTGATCCCTAGAGTTCACAGAATTAAATTCTTACAAAAAAACAAAAAATAACAAAAAAAACTTTGCCACAGATACTGAGCCCTAGCTCCTGGCTTCAAGCACCAGTAACAATTAGCCGTGTTCATCCTCAATCACACATGGCTTCACAATGAGTACCATTCCCTTTCTCCTGTATGTTACAAGAATTCGACCTCAAACAGGTCAAGTACATAAGTATCCCAGGACCTCACACTGGTAACTTTTTAAATAGCTTCTCCAAATAAAATAGGACTAAGGACTTTGGCCAAAATTCGTTTTCATACTCATTTACATAATTATAATTCAGAACATATTATCTGTATAATTAAGGAATATGAGATTAACAACACTATATACAAGGTCACATTAAAAAACAAAATACAAAAAGCTGTACACTTCTTTAGCATAGAGATATTAGAGGTTGAACAACTCTTGTTGTTTTGAGCAATACTGAAACTACAAAGTTGGACACTAGAGTTTTAATTTTGAAAGAAATGCAACAATATTAATAGAAATAAGGGCTATAGATACAGCTCTCTGGTCAAGCACTTGCTTAGCACCAAAAAAGATCCTGGGTTCAATCTCTACTACTACTACTACATAAAAAGAAATTTCATACACAGCATCATCATTTTTACTGTCAGCTGTGTTTGGGCGCACCTGTAAGCCCAGCCCTGGAGAGGTGGGACAAGATGACCAGGGTTCAGGTCACCTTCAACTCCAGAGTGAGCTCTAGGCCAGCCTGTGCTAGGAGAACCTCTCTAAAACACAAAACGATATAATGCCAACAACAAAAGGAAACAAAACTAAGAATGTTCTTTTCTTACCATCGTCAGGAATGTCCAGTTCCAGCTTCCTGTCCCACTCCAGGCACTGTGAGGTTAACTTGTCAGTTTCTGACTGGAGGATTTTTCTAAAAGTGTGACATCTGTTTTAGTTCTACAAGTGTGGCCACCTTAGTTCAGTCTGACCATTATGACACTTTAACACACAAGACTAGGATGGTTTAAAACAAAGGCACAAAACAGTAAAGGAAATAGGCAAATGGCCATTCTGAAGACTTTATGTGTAAGGATTTAATGATCTATAATATACGAAACTTACAAAAGACAAATTTCCTGTCATATACACCTTGTGTATGTCCTTTGTCTATACCTAAAATTTACATTGGACGGATGATGCTAAGACCCACTTTCCCACTTTTCAAGCTACCATTTGTGATTTGTTCTGTTCTTTGTTCAGAGTCCAACATCTCTTGGTGTTAATACCCACTCAGGTCCTCTTCACAGAACTAAGGACTGCCAAAAGCAAGCTGAAGATAAAACCCGTGGAATCTAAGCTCACGTAGGTGCAGCACTGCGCAGCTGCAGTCTGGCACTGAGGAGGCAGAGGTAGGAAGAACAGTGCAAACCAATGGCCAGCACGGTCCACACAGTGAGTTCCAGCCAGCCACGGCTGCTACAGAGAAGGCTGTCTCAGAAAACAAGGACCGAGACAAACCCACTCCACAAGGCGATAGGGCCTTTCAAAATCTATTAGATAGTCTGTCTCTTTCTCTTTCCTTCTTTCCTTCCTTCCTTCCTTCCTTTCTTTTTAAAGATAATGTATAGTGTTCTGCCTGCATGTATGCCTGCACACCAGGAGAGGGCCCCAGATCTCATTACAGATGGTTGTGAGCCACCATGTGGGTGCTGGGAATTGAACTCAAGACCCCTGGAAGAGCAGTCAGTGCTCTTAACCTCTGAGCCATCTTTCCAGCCCTAGATAGTTATTTCTTAGTTGGGTTAATTTTGCTCCTCAGAGAACATTTGATGATGCCCAGAGATTTTTCTTAAGACAAGGTGTCACCACAGAGCCCCAGCTGGCCTTGAACTTAGATCCTCCTCCCTTCTGCCTCCCCCTGCTGATACTAAAGGTGTGTACAATTGAGTCTAGCTGGAGATTTTTGTTTGTCACTATAGGCTAGGGATGCTTCAAACACCTGACAATGTACATAATAGACCCCCAAACAAGAAGTACACAATCTAAAATGTGAATAATAGTAAGGCTGAGAGACCTAGGCCTAGGAGGCGCTCAATCTGTGTTCACACAGGCATTCCAGAGTGCAGAGAAGTCAGGTAGACATCAAAGAATTGAAAGCAGGGCCCAAAGGCTATTTGCACACTTGTGTTCACAGCAATTCTAATCACTAAAATGGAGGCAAGCCCAACGTCACTATGGCTGGGTGTGGGGGCGCCAGAGTCAGAGACACGGAGGCTCAATCTAGATTAGACACTGCTACAGCGAGTTCTAGGCCAGTCAGGAGACCAGATCATGACTGTCACAAACAACACCAAAACCAAAAGTAACAAATATAAATGACAGATACATGGAAAAGCAAAATGCCAGTATGGATTAAGATTTACTTTTGGGCTGGAGAGATGGCTCAGCGGTTAAGAGCACTGGCTGTCCTTTCAGAGGTCCTGAGTTCAATTCCCAGCAACCACATGGTGGCTCACAACTATCTGTAACAGGATCTGATGTCCTCTTCTGGCATGTAGGTGCATATGCAGAGCACTCATACATAACATATAAACAAAATTTAAAAAAGAAAAGATTTATTTACTTTTAAGTGTATGAGTGTCTTGCCTATATGTGTGTAAGTGTACCATGTGTGCACAGTGGCCTTGGAGGACAGAAGGGGGTACTGGATTCCCTGGAACTAGTGACAGCTGCCACGTGGGTACTGGAAACCAAACTCCCCTGTAGGAGCAGCAAAGTGCCCTGAATGGCTGAGCTTTCTGTCTAGACACGCCCCCTGCCCCCTGCGCCACGCATTACAAACCATCCAAGTACGACAGGGAGATGACATGTCATCCAGTTAACTGGCAAAGTTCTTAAGTACTCCAAACACTATCCTGGAAATTAAGACCCTTCAGACACTGCTGGAGGAAAAAGCATTTGAAATCAGTGCTTGTTCTGTAGTTCTGAAGACAGATCTGGCCCCCACCCTGACAGCTGACGGCTTCTAAGGGATAGAGAGTCAGTTTTCTTTACAAGGGTGGCTTCTGGTAGGTCACCATGCTTCAGTGGATGGCTCACACCCAGGAGTGTATGGAGAGCACAAAGAGGAGTCCGTGGGTTATTTAAAAAAAAAAAAACCAACTTGGTGGTAGAGTGGACCAGGAAAGAGTTAATGGATGCTGGAGGTGAATTTGATGAAAATACAGTATATGGAATTCTCAGAGGACCAAGAAAAAAGAAAAAGAGAGAGACAAGCTCTCATCTATCCAGGCTGGTCTTGAATTTGTTATGTAGCCAAGGGTGACCTTTAACTTTGGACCCTCCTGGCTTTACCTCCTGAGTGCTGGGACAGCTGGCCTGGTCAGTTTATTCCATTTTGAGATCAATCCCAGGGCTTCCTGGGGGCTAGGAAGTGTGTTACCAACAGACACTGGCAGCCCATCCATAAGATCCTCTCCCTCTTCCGTTTTGGCTTCAAGAGTGAGCAGCTGAACCCTGTTTACATCCACTGAGCCCGACTAAATAAACCACGATAGAGCAGGACAAAGAGTACTCTGCGCCCACATACGAGAGACTTCTGCAGGTGCTAAAAAGGACTATCAGCAACATTTACCACTAAATGAAAACAAAACAATGTACCGTACAAGACTTGTATATTCTCAAAGGACAAAAGGCCTGCATGTGTCCTCAAATCCATTATCTATCTCTCAAAATAACACAAGAAAGTGAACACCTGCATGGAAGGAAGGCCACTTCCCTCACACATCTGCCTACCCTTGGATAGAAACCTTACTATGTCCTAGCTATTAGAAGAGTTAAAACTGCACAGTAAAAATCCCCCAAAGCCAGCTCCTCCCCACTTACCATATTAAATATGTATGCATAAAATTAAACACTTTCATTTGGGGTTTAATGTCTAGACATGAACGCACATTCTCACGGTAATAGCAGACAGACCTGAAATACGGCACATCATGCTGTGGCTGAGACACCTGACCTTCCCCTACTTCAAGTGACGTGACTCCTCCCACCGAGAGGCTATTGGAATCTGTAGTAGACGCTTCCTTTTGATTCAAGCCATGTTCTACAATGCGAAAGAAAACATTTCTCATTAGTTAAGAACAATTTCTAGAATGACAGTCCTCACAAGATAATTTTTAAAATCCTTCAGTTTTTCTCAATGTTGAACTTTGAAATTTTTGTTTCTACCTCAGTCATTTCATTCACATCTCTTCTATTATGGCTGTCAATATTTGTGTATGAATGTGTGTGTGTGTGTGTGTGTGTGTGTGTGTGTGTGTGTGTATACGAGTGCACAGGTGGAGGTCAGAGGTCATCTGCAAGTGTCTTTCTTCAAGCACTCTCCACTTTCTTCCTGAAATGGTCTCTCCAGTGCCTGGGACAGGCCACCTGCAGTGTCCCCACCTCCCCAGGGCTCCTTCCAGCTCCTGCCCGACCCATATCCAGCTCTGTCCTTGGTGGCTGAGTGATCCCCCAGCTCCTGCTCCATCCCCCACTTTACCCAGGCCAGGTCACATTCCTGAGGCACACGGTGAAAATGAGCTCACACCGTACCTTCCTTACAGACTGCTGGAGAACCCAAAGCACTCCGGGAGTTATTTGGTTCCTGCTGCACTGTGTCTGGAGAGCAAGTTTGAGATTTTTGCACCAAGATTTCATTTGCTGCATCTTGAGTTGTAGTGCTAAAAAATAACAGCAAAAAAATATACTTCACGAAAAATGAAGTCCACATATGTATAAAACTGAAGGACTGGAAAGCTGTGTTGCTTTAAAAAAAAAAAGATAAAGTGGAAATGCTTCTTGTTTGAGAGTAGGCCTCATTACGTCACTCACAAAGTTGCTTTTATTTAATACATTTCTATCTGGGCATGGTGATACAAGTTTATAATCCCAGCACTTAGGAGGCCAAGGCTGCTTAGGTTACAAAGTGAGCTGCTATCTCAGCCCCAGCCCCAGCCCCCCACAAAAATCTAAGGGGCTGGAGAAACGACTTAGCTACAAGCACTTGCAGCTCTAGAAGAGAATGTGAGTTCAGTTCCCAGAACCCACACTGCTGACCCCATCATCTGTAACTCCTGTGCCATAGGGGGATCGAGGCCCTCTGGAGGCAGTGCATACGGGTGGCACATTTTTTTCCATGTGGTACACTTAACATACACGAATGCAAATCATTCATGTACATAAAAATCAACTTATAGAAAATATCAAAACTATCAAAGGCATTACTGTAGGCTTCTGAAGAACTTTTCTCAAAAGAACTCTTTTGTGTGTGTGATTCATAATTAGCATACTCCACTAACTAAAAACAGTGCAGAAAAAAAGACAAAGGAAGAAAAGAGTAGAAATGCAAGACAGGCATTTGTTACTCCTTTTAATAAAGTGCTTATTATTAAGATTAATTGTGTATTAGTATTTGTGTGTGCTTAAAGATTTTATCTTACACTTCTGGTTTGAAAGGATTCCAGTCACAGCTGGGTGTTGAGAAAGCGCTGTCACTTCTATGACTCATGGGTGCCACTTGATAGGTCTTCAGACCACACGGAGGCTGAAACACACAATGCGTAGGTGCAAAGGACTTCCTCTCCTTCACTTTTGCAGGAACTGTCTTAGTTGAGCTCTCCACCTCTGGGAAGACGCCGCCCAGATCCATTCCATTTGTTACACTGGTCTGCGGATCCATACTATTTTCTTCTCTATCAACTTTAGAGGGAAGGACCTAGGTATAAGCAGAATTGAGTTGGATTTCTCTTCCAGGAACGCACCCAATCATTAAAACAGAAACACAAACAGCAGCAGCAACAAACAAGTTTCACAGTGTGATGGCTTGTACTGATCGGAATTCAACAAGATTCAACTTCTGGGGCTGGAGAGATGGCTCAGAGGTTCAGAGCACTGGCTGCTCTTCCAGAGGACCTGAGTTCAATTCTTGGCAGCCACATGGTAGGTCACAATCATCTGTAACTTCAATCCCAGGGGATCTAACACCCTCTTCTAGCCTCCCAAGGCACCAGGCACACAGGTGGCACAAAGACATATATGTAAGCAAAACACCCACATACTTAAAATTGGTAAATACTTAAAAAATAACCTTAGGCTGTACATAATCTTACCACAGAACAATAGTTCTCGGTGTGATACAATGAGATCAAGCAATAGAATACAAAGATATTCTTCCAAGTCAGTTTAGTTATTAATTGATATTTAGACATTAAAAAATAGTTTGGCTTATTAATGAGATCTGAACTCAAACTCAACCTGGATAAGGATCTCAAAGGTTAAGGTGTCAGTGAAAGTAAAAACCAATGATAACATGCAGAGGAATAATCATTTTTTTAAAAATACACTTATTATGGTATTGTCTGTGTATCTGTTTGGGGGCATGCAAACCACGGCATGGGTGGAATCAGAACACATCTTTCAGATGTTAGCTTCCTTCCTCCACCTCGGGGGATCGGGGAATCAGGGTTGACAGCAAGGGCTTTAACCCACTGAGCCATCTCGCTGGCCCCACAAAATCAACCTTAGCATGGCTTGAAAAGATTCACTCTCCATTTCCTTCCTTGGAGGATTTTGACATTCAGTAAGGCTCCAGGCAGGCTTCTTACTCTTCAGCAGGAGATTTCTTTTTCCCCCTAAAGGTTAAGGTTGCACTGTAGGCCAAGAAACTAGGAACTCGCCAGGTGGTGGTGCTGCACGCCTTTAATCCCAGCACTGGGAGGCAGAGCCAGGGAGATCTCTGTGAGTTCGAGGCCAGTCTGGACTACCAAGTGAGTTCCAGGAAAGGCGCAAAGCTACACAGAGAAATCCTGTCTCGAAAAACCAGAAAAAAAAAAAAAAAGAAAGAAAGAAAGAAAGAAAGAAAGAAAGAAAGAAAGAAACTAGGAACTCAAAATAGTTCCTTAAAATTTTTGTTTTCTTTTTTATTTTTATTTTTTATTTTTTTGAGACAGGGTTTCTCTGTATAGTTTTGGTACCTGTCCTGGAACTCACTCTGTAGCCCAGGCTGGCCTCGAACTCACAGAGATCCACCTGGCTCTGCCTCCTGAGTGCTGGGATTAAAGGTGTGCGCCACTACCACCCGGCTTCTTTTAATTTCTATGAGTGGTGGTCAGAGGACAACCTGCAGGAGTGGAGTCTCTCCTTCCACCATGTGGTTCTGGAGATTAAGTTAAGGACATCAGGCTTGGCAGCAAGCACCTTTACCTGCTGAGCCATCTTGCAGGCCCTGGTCCTGTTTTTTGAGGATCTCATTGCTGGATGCTGTTAAAAACCCTAGCTTATTGATTCTTGACAATCTATATAGGAATTCTGTTAGGGATGGAGAAATAAACTCCAACTATGCAGCTAATTGCAAGCATAGATAATACCCTGCTCCAGCTGAATCCAGAATCAAAGCATCTCACCCTATAACTAGTTCTTGCAAAAACAGTCCCAGCTGTGTTTTTCTATTGTCCATTTTCTCCGTTAACCAGATTGTGCCTTCTCTACTTATAAAACCCAGGGTTAGATCAAGACACCTAACCACCAGTATCAGTAAATCCTTGTGACGCTTCCTTATGTGGAAGGCGTTACCATGTGTGGAGGGGCGCTCTCTGAAGCAGTCTGCACGCTCCCCTTCAGCTGCGTCAAGGCACTTAGAAATAAGCAGCCCCGTGCTCTACCTTGCCAAGTCTGGCTTCCACCTTTCTGGCAGGTCTTCCTCTATTCGGCCCCACTCTCTCAGATTCGTTCTCTAAAATAAAAAATGAAGTAAGATATCCATTTTAAAACAGGCAGGCAACGCTCCGTTAAAGTACTAGATCATTCGGTAAAGTCTGAAGAAAGACAAATAGGAATGTATATCTTCAACTTTTAGGATTACAAGTCACGCTATAAAAGGGGACAAAAGCAAACGAAATTTCCTGTCAAATACAAAGCAAACTTTATTTTGCTTTTCAAAATAAAGTATGTTTCCTTTCTTTCTGATTACCAAATACATACTGATTATAAAAAAAGAAAACAGAAGCAACAAATCTAACTGCCAACACTAAACCAACCAACCAACCTGGTGTGGGACAGAGAAAAACCAATATTTTTATTTAAAACAGGTTGATTATAAATGCGATCTCTTTCTAAAGAAGAAAAGGGGATATGATATAGATATATAGGATATAGAGATGATAGGATAAAAGGGTAGATTAATGAATCTACTTTTAAAGAGCAACAACTTGTTTAAAATGTTTTACATTGGTATAGATTTTAGTTTATTGATACAAACTTAAAGTTGATTTTGTTATACGTGTGTATATTTCTACTCTTGTTTAAGGTGTTATGTTTATACAGCTCATTTAAAATTGTAATGGATAATTAAAAAATAGATTAATAATTAGTCATCTATGATAATCATACTGGTAGCCATGTTAGTTAAGTCTTCTAGGTATAAATAGATATATTTCAGATAGATAGGTAATCTTCAAACACTTCAAAGACCTACAGAATATGGCATTTAAAGTATTTTAAAAATTTAGACTTTCTGGACAGTCTGCTCCTGGCAGCACCGATTTACTTCAGAGAGGAGGATGGGCATCGAAGACACTCCATATGGAGTTTATCTTCGCTTTGGAAAAAATAGCCATTTGGGCAAGAAACTGTTCTTGCCTGGACTGCTTGATTGACTGGACATGCAGGACCCATAAAAAGGTGACTACTGAACTTTGCTTGGCAAAATGGTCCTTTAGGTTCCTGCTTCACAGAGAAAACTGCCAGTCATTCTATAGGACACACACACAAAAAAAAAATGACTGAAAGACTCCAGGCCTGTGGACTGAAGACAGATCCCCCAACTTTACAAAAAAACTTTGGATGACTGTCCAGGCTGCAGCTGTCTCTGTCTACCTTGCAAGTTGCTTGCATCCTTCTCCCATTTCTCAGGTAATATTATATCCTTCTGAGGTCTTTGATGAAGTTGAAGCTAGATAGTTACAATTTTCCTTAGTTATGATAAAAGATAAGTTAGATATAAAACTTTAAACTCACAAATATAAGATAGATAGGATATCTTCTTTAATATTGTAACTGTAATTCTTGCTCGATAATTGTTTTGTTATATGTAATTTTACTATGTTAAAGTTAAAACCTTCCTTTTTGAAAAAGAAGAAAAGGGGAAGTGCTGTGGATATCGCTTTGTATAAATAAACACTGACTGGCCAGTAGCCAGACAGGAAGTATAGGTGGGACTAACAGAGAGGAGAATCGAGGGAACAGGAAGGCAGAGGGAGCCGCCACCAGGACAAGGAAGATGTAAGATACTAATAAGCCACGAGCCACGTGGCAAAGTACAGATTAATAGAAATGGGCTAAATATAAGAGTAAGAGCTAGACAATGATAGGCCTGAGCTAATGGCCAAGCAGTTTAAATAATATAAGCATCTGTGTGTTTATAAGTGGGCTCTGGGACTGGCGGGACTTGGCGGGAGCTGGAGAGAAATTCTCCAGCTACACCAACCAACCAACCCAGCTGGGCAGCCTGCAACTTCAGAACTTCCTTGGAAGACTGAGGCAACAGGATCAAGAGTGTAGGCTAGCCTCAGCTAATTGGTGACAACTTGTCTCAAAAAACCAGTATGGAGGCTGGAGAGAGGGTTCAGCAGTGAAGAGCACTGCCTGTTCTTCAGAGGGTGACTCCCAGCACCTAGATGGCAGTTAACCACCACCTTAAACCCAGTTCCAGGAGATAAAGACAACCTCTTCTGGCCTCTGTGGGCACACATATGGTACACAGACATACTGCAGGTAAAACCCACCCACATAAAATAGAAATAAATCTCAAAAAGAAAAGAAACATAAGCCAACAAAAAAGTCCGGAGCCGGAGTTCAGTTGGCAAAGTGCTAACTGTAAGGCAAGGAACCGACCCGAGTCTGGGTCCCAGGACTCTATAAAAAGCTGTATGTGGCAGCACCCATCTGCAGTCAGTGCTGGATCCCCTGAGTTTACCAACCAGCCAGGCTAGCTGAATGGGCAAGCTCCAGGGTCAGAGACTGCCCCTCAGAAAGCAAGGTGAGGAGTAACTGAGGAAGCTACCCAATGTGGAATTATGGCCTACACACAGCCCTCACCCATGACTCCATTACCAATCTGATAATTCAGCATCTGTTTATAGTATTTTTTGTTTATTAGCACACTGTATTTCAGGGCCATGATCTGTTTTGAAGCTTTCTTGTTCTTTATAAAGTGCACTACTGTGTGCGCATTCAGACAGTCCTTACCACCAGCAACTCTTGTGACTGGCTTTCTCGGGGCAGACGAGACTGTTCGGGCCGTCTGCTTTGTCCTCTGAGTAGCAGCTGGTCCAGTCACTCTCCCTGACGACACCATGGGCTGCACGACTGGGAAAAATAATCCAATCAGATGTTTTCTGTCATTCCTAAATTGTTCCTGTGGCAGCACCAAGTGCATCATCATTGCTAATGTTCCCACCTTTTTTCTCTTTGTCCAGTATTTTCTTTTCAGAAGTTTGTTTCTGGCCACATCGTGTTGTTTGAAGAACATTCCTGCTCTCAATCTGTGAAGAGAATTAGGTACTTTGTTATGTAACTGCATAAGAAATCAAATACACTTCTTTTTTTGTTTTGTTTTTTTGAGACAGGGTTTCTCTCTGTAGCTTTGCGCCTTTCCTGGAACTCACTCTGTAGCCCAGGCTGGCCTCAAACTCACAGAGATCCACCTGGCTCTGCCTCCCGAGTGCTGGGATTAAAGGCATGCGCCACCACCATCCAGCCAAATACACTTTTAACTTGTAAGTTGATCTCAAAAGAATCAGCAGTTGAAGACCAGCCTCAACCAACAGGGAGACACATGGGTCTGGGCTACATGAAATCCTATCTCAAAAAAACACAAAAACAAAAAACAAAGCTGGAAGGCACGGCAGCACACACCTTTAATCCCAGCACTCAGGAAACAGAGGCAGGAGGATCTCTCTGAGTTCAAGGCCATATGCTCACTTGAGAATTCTGAAAACACTAACAACATTAACTGTGGTTTTCTTTCCCTGAGATGAGGCCTTTTGTGTTGCCTAGCTGGCAAGCTACCCCCCTGCCTCAGCCTCTTGAGGAGCCATGAATAGTGAGTGGCTCCTGTACCACAGTCTAGTTAGTTGCTTAGTGGTACAGAGCATGCCTAACCTTCAGTTCCCTGGCCTCTGTGATTCCCAACACCACTGGAGAAAAAAAAAACAAATTACAACAGCAAAAGAGAAATCTCTGAATTTTACATTTACATTTCTCCTAGGCAGAAAGCTTTTTCCTGGGGTTCACTCACCTCCTTAAGACTACACCCCACATGCAAGCACCTCAGTAAGGTTTCCCTGGACTGCTCCAACTGAAATGCTACTCAATGCCATCTCCCATCTTACATACCATATGTATCCATTTTATTTCTAGGCCTCCAGTAAGCGCCATAAAGCCTCAGAATTGTCTTCGGCACTGTAAGTATCCCAAAAGCTAGAGGAGCTACGAGGACATGGCAGTGACTCCAATATGTTAAAAACATGAAACTTAGCTTCCTTACTTGACAAAGAGTCATACTCAGGCCCCACCTGACATACTTAATTCTCTCCCAAAGCCTTCATTTGCTGCCGTATTTAGAGGACCGGGAAATGTATCTCAGCTGCCCTGTGCTTTTCTCACCCCGATCTGCACGTCCTGCAGTTGGTGTGGAATGCACAGCAGCAGCACAGTAAACAGCGGCATGAGGATGAGGTCTGGACGGACTGCATTAAGAGGTGATGAGGTCTGGATGCACTGCATTAAGAGGTACTGAGGTCTGGACGGACTGCATTAAGAGGTGCTTCTGCACAGACTATTGTGAGTGAAAATCTCCTTGGCCTCCAGCCAGAAACTACTCTAAGTCACCGCTAATTTTCACACTTCCGATTCAGGTAAATAAATCACTACGTTTGCATCTGATTTTAGGTTTAAAAGGGAATTACAAACTTCTGAGGGAGGAAAAGGCACAGTATGTTGTTTCAGTAGCAATTATCTATACACAATGATACCTTAGTGTGTTCCGTATGGTCTTTGGCCTTGGACCTTGTAATCCGCCCATTGTACGGAAAAGTCTTTAAACAGTCAAAAAACAAAAGAACAATTAAAAAAGAGCAAAAAATGAAAACACAAACACAGACAAAATTCTATGTCTCAGTTTAATATTTAAACGTTTCCCTAAGTTAAGTAGCTGCTTTTCAGTTCCAGAGTTAAAGGAACTGTCTGATGTTTTAAGTTAAACCATGGACACACCTTCTCGGGCTGGGTCCTCACACTCCTCTGGTCTGTGACAAGGAAGCCGGGGGCAGCAGGCTGGGTCCTCACACTCCTCTGGTCTGTGATGAGGAAGCCGGGGGCAGCAGGCCTGTAGAGACCCACTTTAAACACTCCTCGCTTAGCTTTCTCTCGTTGTTCTTTCAATTTCTGAAGCTGCTTTTCTTCCTTGTATTTTTGGAGGAGCTGCTTCCGCTGATCACTCAGAACCGTTTTCTCTGACTCTAAGGGGAGCAGAGTGTCAAACAACAGTCCATGAAACATTTTACACAAAATATTACAAAACAATTTTTGGAGCCGGGCGGTGGTGGCGCATGCCTTTAATCCCAGCACTCGGGAGGCTAGAGGCAGGCTGATCTCTGTGAGTTCCAGGAAAGGTGCAAAGCTACACAGAGAAACCCTGTCTCGAAAAACCGGAGGAAAAAAAATTTTTTTGGTTTTTTTTTTTTTTTTTCCTTAATTTTTCGAGACAGGGTTTCTCTCTGTGTAGCCTTTGCTGCTCTGTAGACCAGGCTGGCCTCGATCTCAGAGATCTGCCTGCCTCTGCCTTCCAAGTGCTGGGATTAAAGGCATGCATCACCAGTGCCTGGCTAACATCAAATTTCTAAAAGCACATTTTTGTTTAATTCATCTGCTAAGAAATGCTTTTAATCATGTCCTATTAATTCCTTAACACTGTGAAACAAGTTATTTCTTTGTTTGTTTGTTTGTTTTTCGAGACAAGGTTTCTCTGTGTAGTTTTGTGCCTGTCCTGATCTCCCTCTGTAGACCAGGCTGGCCTCAGACTCACAGAGATCTGCTTGGCTCTGTCTTCCGAGTGCTGGGATTAAAGGCGTGCACCCCGGTCGCCCAGCAAAACAAGTGTATTTCAAGCTCAAATCATTTTGGAAATTGTATTCACTGTGAATGCCTTCACTTGCTCAATTAAAAAAAAATTGGTATATTGATTACTTCAGGCTGAATTACTCAAAGAACTTTAGAACGGGCCATTTGGTCTGCCTTCTCCTACCTGCAACAAGCCTGAAGAATTCTGTTGGTATTTTTTGACATATGCCTACAAGCTATATCTTGAGAGAGGGAAGCAAGGTCCTGGCTAGCCTGGCATTAGCGAAACACAAGGTTCTTTTGGGGGTCTAGTTCAGTGGAAGAGCACTTGCTTAACTGCCTAGCCTGGGTGAGGCCCTGAGTTCAATTCCTCACACCTTGCAAACAAAGCAAAAGCATTCTTTGGGAGGGATGCCACTCCCACCCAAAGCCTTCCTCACCGGGGCTCCAGTTTTGACTAGACCGGCTCTTCCACTAGCTTTACCTCCCTAGCTCAGTGTGTCGCTCAGCAACAGTGCAGGTTCTTACCACCTTGTTGGGTCACTCCTTCACAAGCTTATCCACCTTTGCTCTGAGAAGCATCACACCGTGGTCATCGCTTTGAATTTCATTCTCTGTAAATTTTATAAGCTTCTCTGTGAATTGTCTCTCGCATTAATTGGGTTCTTAGGTCCAGGCCAAGCCCGCATAAGAACTGGTGGTCCCTTGATGGGTTCTTGCTTTTGCTTATTTCAAGTTTTTCACTTATTCCTAACCTCCACGTTTTCGAGAGTAGAAATTACATCTAAGGGTTTTACTAGACCCAAGTTCAATCTTTGAAGACCGAGTATGTCCTAGACGACACTTCCATTCTCCTTTGAACCCATTCCTATCTGGCTTCCCCCTCCTTTGAGCCAGGGTCTCACTATATACAGCCCCTACGGCTTTAACATGCCTCTGCGTCCTGGGTACTGGGATTAAAGGCATGAGCCATCACGTCAGGCCCCTCAACTACTTTTTAAAAATCATCTCTGCTTACATGCCTAATAGGCATTATAACCTCAACATGTCCAACAAGCAGGCTGTATGTATATACTTGTGCATACATATACATACATGCATACGTATGTAATAATAATAAAAGAAAGACTATCAATTTGGGGGCATAGAAGGGTTTGGAGGGGTGGGACCTAAGAACTGGAGGGAGGAAAGGGAAGGGGGAAACTGAGGTAATTCTATTTTAATTTAAAATGTATTTTTCAAAAAGGAAAAATTGAACTCAATTTAAAAAATGCCCTTTCCTAAAACTATTGTTGCATTCTACAATATTCACTGTATATTTTAGCTGTGCTCAGACCACAAAAAAAAAAGTCTCCCTTTCAAAACTCTGGTTCTAGGCCTTTTTCATTTCCTGCCAGCTCCCCAAATAGGTTGTTATTTTCTCTCTCCAAACAGGCTAGCAGGCTCAGTTCCTTTTTCCCTCAAACATGCACTATTCACCTCAGGTCAGAAGAAACAAAAACCCGTAACTGTTTTGTCCAGTTCTCACCCCTCACACTTCAGAATCACAAAAACGAGAAATCTGGGAGAGAGCTGGACAAGGTGGCAGACTATCCTCTTCCAGTCCCAATACCACCCTTTACAAAACCAGGTTCAAACGCACAGGGTGCACATGCCACACGGACCCTGAAAACTGTAACATAAAACTTCTAGGGGCCATGAGGACAGCTCAGCGGTTACAGTGCTTGCTAAGCAACCCTGACAGCATGAGTTTCATCTCTGGAACCAACATAATGGTGGGAGGAGAGCTAAACTCCAAAGTTGTCCTGAGCTCCACACACTTGATGGACGGAGAACGCCTGTACTTCCATCTACCTCCCACATAGCACAAACCAAACCTTCTAAGAACATTCTCTCATTCACCACTTAACCTTTGTGTGGCATGACTGCCATTTAGTTTCTAACACCTGGTACATAAACCAAAGAGGACTCCAGTGACTCCTGGCCAGAGTTTAAGTCATGCCTTGGTTCTCTTCCTCCATCCCTAGAACACTTCTTGTTTTCTAGGACACTCTATTTTCATTGCTTTTATTTTTTTCTGAGAATATCCCTTTTTGCTTATTCAGTTCTTTCTTTCCTCGCATTTTGGGCAAATGTTAAGAATGATCTCTTAGGGGTTGGGGATTTAGCTTAGTGGTAGAGCGCTTGCCTAGCAAGCGCAAGGCCCTGGGTTCATCCTCAGCTCCAGGAAAAAAAAAAATGATCTCTTTGTTCTCTCGTCTAGATGACTGGCAAAATATTTTTATTTCAAAGGTTCTCACCGAGTTATTTAGAATGATTTTCCTTTGATTAGAGTTTGTAGAGTTCTTTAATTTCCCTCCCAGGCATTAAGCCAACTTTCACTTTGCTTTTAATATTTATCGCATGCATATATGCACACCAATGTCTGAGTGTATGTATGTGTATGTATGTGTCTGTATGTACACCACATGCATGCAGGAGCCTGTGAGATCAGAAGAGGAGTCAGGCACCCTGGAGCTGGAACTGCAGATGGTTGTGAGCCACCACACCGGGAACTGAACCCAGGTCCTCTGCAAGAACAGTAAGCGCCCTTAACTGTTGAGCCACCATCTCTCCAGCCCCGCTTTGACTCACTCTGAAAAGTACTTACTATTTCGAAAGGTCTTTACTTACTCGTTTTGGTACTGGCCTTTTCTGGAGCGAGGTCTAGAGACATCTCATGTATATTAACAAGGTCTCTACCTTCCAATGGAATGTTGACATCTTTCAAGCCGAAGTGCCTGTTTCGTTCATACACCTTGTGTCTGTTTTCCTTCTGAGATAATGACTTCCTGTGAGCAATCTGAGTTCTGATCATTTCAGTGCTTAAATCTTTCCGAAGCCGACTGGCAAAATGTGATGAAGACATCCTGTCAAAAAAGAGAAATAGATACCAACTTAATGGGTTTTCATTTTATTTTATTATTATTATTTTTTTTTTATTGTTTTTCCGGAGCTGAGGATCAAACCCAGGGCCTTGCGTTTGCTAGGCAAGCACTCTAACACTGAGCTAAATCCCCAACCCCATGGATTTTCATTTTAGTATTTAAAAAATTAAGATCTGAGACCAGGTTGTGGTGGCTGGGTCATCCTTACAATTCCATCACTTGGGAGGCTCAAGAAAGCAGAATATTGTGAGTTTCAAGATCTTCTGGGCTAAAGAGCAAGAGCCTCTCTCAAAGGCCAAAATAAATAAGTTAATAAAAACAATTAAGATTTCAGTCTATCTCTTATACTCCTTAGCACTCCCTTGAAATGAAAGTATCAAAACACACAACATAATAAAAATGAATAAATATGAAAGTAGAAAGTTATCAAAGACAAAGATACGGGCCTATCTGGGGTTTCTGGGTAGGCAGCTGCTCAGCAGATTAAAATGAAGCAGAGGAAAACTATAATCTAGAATACAGACAAGAGGCAACTTGTGAAGTGTAAACAGAGGAAGTAAAGAGCTACGTTACAGAACAACTTCCTTAACTTTCCTCTGGCATGAAGAAAAGAACCTCAGCCTTTCTTCTCAATTCAAAAAGCAAAATATGAGCCGGGCGGTGGTGGTGCATGCCTTTAATCCCAGCACTGGGGAGGCAGAGGCAGGCTTTAAAAAAAAAAAAAAAAAAAAAGCAAAAATGGTCTGGGGAGATGGCTCAGTCCACCGGTGCCTGCCACACAACCATGAAGACCTTAGCTCATCTCTAACACGTAAGAGGCAGGCACAGCAGCAGCACATGTCTGTAGTTCCAGTGCTGACCTGGGCAGACGCAGGCACTTAACCGGAGCACTTCTGCCAGCCAGCCTAACTGAATCAATGAGCTCCAACTTTGATGAGAAACTCAGGAAGAGAGCTGTCTTAGTTAGGGTTTCTATTGCTGCAACAAAACGCCATGACCAAAGAGCAAGGGTTTATTTGGCTTACACTTCCAGACCACAGTCCTTTATTGGAGGAAATCCAAAGTTCCTACTCAGGCAGGACATGAACCTGGAGGCAGGAGCTGATACAGAAGCCTTAAGTACTGGCTTACAAGCTCCCTATAGCTTGCTCAGCCTGCTTTCTTATAGAATCCTGGACCACCAACCAGCCCAGGGATGGCACCACCCACAATGGGCTGGGCTCTCCTGCATCAATCACTAATTAAGAAAATGCCTCACAGCTGGATCTCATGGAGTCATTTTCTCAATTGAGGTTTCCATCTCAGATAACTCTAGTTCGTGTGTCAAGTTGACGTAAGACCAGCAGCACAACAGACCCCTTGTCAGTTTGACACACAAACACATCACTATTAAGCCACAACCTTCCTTTTTTTTTTTTGGTTTTTCAAGACAAGGTTTCTCTGTGTAGCTTTGCGCCTTTCCTGAAACTCACTCTATAGCCCAGGCTGGCCTCAAACTCACAGAGATCCGCCTGGCTCTGCCTCCCGAGTGCTGGGATTAAAGGTGTGCGCCACCACCGCCTGGCAACCCGCCTGGCAACCTTTCCTTTCTTATTCATCCCCAAGATCTCACATTAAAAACATAAATAACTTGAAAAGTCCATAGCCCTTACAAATTCATTCACATTTCAGTCTCTTTAAAATACCCAATCTCTTTACAAATCCCAAATCTATTTTAAAAGTTCAAAGAATTTAGCACTGTGGACTCCTGTAAAAATAAAAAATAAATTAAATTCTTACTTCAAGAGGGAAGAACCAGGGCACAGTCACAATCAAATCAAAGCAAAACCAAACTCCAAGTGTAAAGAACACAATGTCCAATGTCTGGGATCCACTATATGATCTTCTGGGATCCTCCAAGGGGCTTGGGTCACTTCTTGGTTTTTCGAGACAGGGTTTCTCTGTGTAGCTTTGCGCCTTTCCTGGAACTCACTCTGTAGCCCAGGCTGGCCTCGAACTCACAGAGATCCGCCTGGCTCTGCCTCCCGGGTGCTGGGATTAAAAGCATGCGCCACCATGGCCTGGCTTGGGTCATTTCTCCAGCTCTGCCCTCTGCAGCACACACAGCTCATCTTCTGGGCTCTGGCTGGCTCCACTCCACTGCTGCTGCTGTTCTTGGTGGTCCTCCCATGGTAACGGCATCTCCAAAACTCTGGGGTCTTCTGCTGCAGCTGGGCTGCACTTACACCAGTAGCCGCTCATAGGCTCTCTTCATGGTGCCGAGCCCAAGTTTTCTTCATGACCCCTTCAACTGGGCCCTCAACTGCCACTGAGGTCGTATCTTCACCACTGGCCTCTCCTGGTTTCTCACAGTGCCAAACCTCAGCTGCTCTCCATGACCCCTTCATGCTTTCAAAACCAGTACCACCTTCAAGACTCATACACTATCAAATTCTGCTGTCAGCACAAGGTCCAACCTTGGTCGCCTCTGGAACACAGCTTCTGTGTGCTGACTGTCTCAGGAAACACTTCCCAGAAGATTTCACCTCAACGGTGCTGGTCTCTTCTTAATCATCAATAACTTCTCAGCTCCAGCTGACTAGCATCGAGGATCCCATCGAAGAAAGGTTTTCCTTTAGTAATTCTGGTATCTTTTTAATTACAGCTGATTCTTAAGTCCCAGCTAACGAGAACCAAAGAATCTTCAATCAAAATAGCAAAGGGCCCTGATAGAGCCTTTAAACTTCCCTCTGAAATTTCACAAGCCAGACCTCCATCCTCTGTACTGCTCTCAACATTCATATCTCCCAAGCTTCACAGAATATCCCACAGAGCTCTCAACACTCAATGGCTTTTCTAGCCCAAAGTTCCAAGGTCTTTCCACAATCCCCCTAAAAACATGGACAGGTCTGTCACAGCAAAACCCCCAGTTCACTGGTACCAACTTGTCTTAGTTAGGATTTCTATTGCTGCAACAAAACACCACGAACAAAAGCCAAGTTGGAGAGAAAAGGGTTTATTTGGCTTACACTTCCACATCATAGTCCTTCACTGGAGGAAGTCAGGACAGGAACTCAAGCAGGGCAGGAACCTGAAGCCAGGAGCTGATGCAGAGGCCATGGAGGGTGCTGCTTACTGGCTTGCTCAGCCTGCTTTCTTATAGAACCCAGGACCACCAGCCCAGGGATGGCACCATCAACAATGGGCTGGGTCTTCCCCCATCAATCACTAATTAGGAAAATGCCTTACAGTCAGATCTTATGGGGGCATTTTCTCAACTGAAGGTCCCTCCTTTCAGATGACTCTAGTTTGTGTGTCAAATTGTCAAAAGACCAGCCAGACAAGAGCCATAGAGGAAGGTGCCTGCCATTGACTTCAGGCCTCCACAGCACGTATACACACACACACACACACACAAACACACACACACACAGTCCTAGTAATAGTTATTGGGACTCTGACACAGAAGGCTCAGTGGAGTTCAAAGCCAGATTGGGCTAGAGTGAGATCACTCCAGTAGCAGCCTACTGTGAGGAATACTCCTGTGATTCCAGCCTATGAAAAACCGTGAGACCACAATCACAGCACTTGGGAGATGGGAGGCGAGAGGGCTGGCTCATAGCCAGTCTTAGCTCCACAGGGTGTTCGAGGCTGGAGGGAGCTACATGAGACCTTGTTTTTATTCCTCTCCCCACCGAAAAGAAAAAAAAAGAAATAGAAAACACAAAGTAACTACTAGAGAAAGAGTTTAAGCAAAACTTGGTAACACTGTTAACCTCATCAGTTTGCCCCATTATTTTTGTCCATCTTAGAAATCATACTTTGCAATAGCCTTTTCGTAGAAAGACCTTTTTGTTTTTGTTTTTGTTTTCAAGACAAGGTTTCTCTGTGTAGCCCCCGGCTGTCCTGGAACTCACAGAGATCCGCCCGCCTCCGGGTCTCCTGAATGCTGGGATTAAAGGCGTGTGCCACCACCAGGCTAGAAAGATCGTTGATAAATAATGTATCCAAGCAAAACACAGGAGAAGGACACTAAGGACCAAGATATGATTCCAAAAGTTTTCTATCTTAGTCCGCTTTCTGTTGTGATGAAACACTGGCTAAAACCTACTTAGGGAAGAGGATGTTTATGTGGCTTACAGCCCATCCAGGGAAGTCGAAGCAGGAACGTGGAGGCAAGATCTGACCCGAGCATAGAGGGGCCGCGCCACAGTGAGGGACGCAGCAGACTGACAAAAACAGCCACTACCCTCTACGGTGATGATCAAACGTGACTCTCACATCAGCTCCCTCGCGTGGGCTCTCACCCTACTCCCCAGTATTTTAAAACACCGTAAGTTTTAGCTTTTAAGATTTTCAACTTAATAACTACAGGAGGTAACAAATGACAAGAGTCTTCATGAAAAGCGAAGGCCGCTGCCACTTCTGGGCTCTTTTGAGAGGTTATTAGCTCACAAGTCAGATAGATTCTTATCTCCAACACTTTGTTAATTCTTTAAGACAACATGCATAATTTTCATGCCGCTTTTTAATTTTTCGAAGACTTTATGTGTGTGTGTTTGTGTGTGGGTACCTGCATATTATTGTCCAAAAGAGGGTGTCGGATCTCTTGACGCAGGCTACAGGCTAAAGATGTCTAATGTGAGTTGCTGGGAGTGAAGTGAACCTCTGCAAAAACAGCAAGCGCTCTTAACTGCTGAGCCATCTTCCTGGACCACGTAAACATTTTAGCCTAGGCCATTCTCAAGCCGGTATGCGGCGAAGGAGGACCTTGATCTCTAGATCCTACTTACCTGAAGCAGCTTCTGGGCACGTTCCCCAACAATCCCGCAACAGAGAAACCTCCGCAGATCCGCAGTAGGAACGCCTCGAGGCGGCCCTGAACTGAAACTTCCCGCGGCGGGCCGCTGATTGGAGGGACCTTGGCCAACACTTCCGGAAGCTCCCGCCCCTTCCCCTCGGGCGAGGCTTGCGATAGGTCGGTTCTGTGCGACTTTTGAATTGTTTGGAAGGCGAAGGATTAGGAGGCGGTGACGGCGCGGTAAACAGGCTGGCGGGGAGCGTCTGTCCCGGCAGAGCGGGCGGGAGGGCGAGGCCAGCGGAGGAGCTTTCCCTCTCGCCTCTGCAGGTCGTTTATTCTCATCTCCTTTCATTTTAAAAGATTTTTTTTTCTTTGCCGGGCAGTGGTGGCGCACGCCTTTAATCCCAGCACTCGGGAGGGAGGCAGAGCCAGGCGGATCTCTGTGAGTTCAAGGTCAGCCTGATCTACAGAGCGAGTTCCAGGACAGCCACCAAAGCTACACAAGAGAAAACCTGCTGAGACAATGGCTGGAGGGTTGGCTTAGCAACTGAGGGCGCTTTCTTGCTCTAGCAAAGGACCCAGGTTCAGTGCTACATGGTGGCTTACAACCAACTCTTACTCCAATTTCTGAGGATCCATCACCTTCTTCTGACCTCTGTGGGCACATATGTGAGGCAGATACATATTCAGGGAAAACACTCACGTGCAGAAAACAAAATCTTAGAACATTTAATAAATAAGTTCTGTTTTTAAAGGAAAATGCTGAGTCCAGACTGGCAGTCTGCACTGGAGGTCTGTGAGTGCTAGGCCATCCTGGTCTACATAGTGAGTTCCATACAAGTCAAGGCTACAGAGTGCGATCCTATCTCTATCCAAACAAAACTGTTAGGAACATAAGTGAAACCATTTTGTGTAACTTAAAATCCATTCTGTGTGATTTGGAATAATGTAATGCCTCTTAAGACAGGAGCTTGTCACCAGGTAACTGATCAGAGCTGGGCCTCAGACCCAAGCTCTGGTATATTGGTTAACCCAGCCACATGGTAGCTCAGGTAGGAGCCAAACCCAAGGTAGGCCTAGACATGCTAATGACCGAACCCCAAGGTGGCCTTGATATGTTAGCGAACCACCACCAACCCATGAGCCCCGAAAACACAAATCTACCATTCAGTGATATAAATGATACAAAAACTGGATCTTTAGGAATGATCTTTAGGATCTCACTGGAGTACTCCTGAGACATGGCTTCTCTACCCTCCACATGGATACCCCTGGGTGAGACGGCTAGAGATTGGCCCCTGTGTGTGGCCCTGGTGGCAGTGGCCATGGAACCACATCTGTCACAGTCCCTGGGCTCACACTTGCTTGCCTGTCAATGCCACTGTGCTCTCAATGACCTGCTGGACCTCCATTTGTACCATCCCCCCAGTCTGCTAACCCTGAAAGACTTCATGGCTGATGTGGGTGGAGCCGGCAAACTTCCCAAAGCATCCTCACCAGAGAAGATTCCCCAGCGGAAGCCTGCAGCACTTCCTGCCCGAGTTCTCCACTTGGTGAGATGTCTGTTTAACTTTTTATGTTAGCGGGGTATTAGAAGGAATGCTTGTATGAAGAAAACGAGCATATTCTTATTTTTTTAATTTATTTTATGTGCATTTGTGTGAAGGTGTCAGATCCCCTGGAATAGGAATTACAGACAGTTGTGAGTGGCCATGTAGGTGCTGGAAATTGAACCCAGGTTCCCTGGAAGAGCAGCCAGTGAGCCGTCTCTCCAGCCCTCAAAACGAGCATATTCAAAGCCCACCTCCAGTGACACACTTCTTCCAACAAGGCTGCACCTCCTAATTCTTCTAATCCTCTCAAACAGTTCCAACCCTGGGCAGCTAAGCATTTTAATATATAAGCACTGTAATACAAATCTAATAATTTTAATATATGAGCATATGGGGGCCATTCTCACTCAACTCTCCACAGCTAGGTTGGCGGCTAATGCTTGTCATCCCAGCAATCTGGAGGCAGAGGCAGGAGAATCCCCAGTTCAAGACCAGCCTGAGGCACATAATGAGGTGCTGTTTCTTACAAAAATAGTAAAAAGAAAAAAATATTAATTGAGAACTGTCTTGGTTGAGTTTCTGCTGCTGTGATAAAACACCGACCGAAAGCAAGATGGGGAGGAGAGGGTTTACTGGGTTTACCTCCTCCTGGCCGCAGTCCCTCGAGGCAAGCCTGGGCGGGAACCTAGAGGCAGGAACTGAAGCAAAACCCACGGAGGAAGACGGGCGGTGGTGGCGCACGCCTTTAATCCCAGCACTCGGGAGGCAGAGCCAGGCGGATCTCTGTGAGTTCGAGGCCAGCCTGGGCTACCAAGTGAGCTCCAGGAAAGGCGCAAAGCTGCACAGAGAAACCCTGTCTCAAAAAACCAAAAAAAAAAATAAATAAATAAAATAAAACCCACGGAGGAGCTCTGCTTACTGGCTTGCTCCTCCTGGCTCCCTTTGTTCACATCCTTATACATCCCAGGACCACCGGCCCAGGAGTAGCACTGACCACAGAGAGTTAGGCACTCCCACGCTAAGGAAATGCCCTACACACTTGCCTATAGGCAAACTGATGGAGGATTTATCTCAAGTGAGGTTTCCCTTCCCAGACAATTCTAACTTCTGTCAAGTTGATAGAAACAAATAAATAACAACAACAACAAAACAACCAGGACAGATACTTTACATATAT
The DNA here is from genome assembly GCA_902168425.1 of Peromyscus attwateri. NCBI lineage: Eukaryota > Metazoa > Chordata > Mammalia > Rodentia > Cricetidae > Peromyscus > Peromyscus attwateri. The sequence goes on from CABHPP010167343.1 coordinate 25,347, forward strand.
TTAATTTTTTTTAAAAAAAATAAAATTGCAAACAAGCTGGAGATATAGCTCATTTGGTATAGCTTTTTCCTGTCACATACAAGTCCCTGGATTTAATTCTTAGTACCCAAAAGTAAAGAAAAAATATATAGAAAACATAAGACCAACTACAATTACAAATTAAATATTAATTTATTTTATGTGTATGGGTGTTTTGCCTGCATGTATGTGTACCATGTGCATGCTAAGTGCCCTCAGAGGCCAGAAGAGGGCGCCAGATCCCCTTGAAATGGAGTCACAGATGGATGAACCACCATGTGGGTCCTGGGAACTGAACCCAGCTTCCTCTGCAAAATCGGTGAGTGGTCCTAACTGCTGGGGCATCTCTCTAGTCCTTGAGATGACAAATGAAGAGAATAGAAACCATTTCAAATCTATAAATAAAGATGGTAATTACAAATGCTAGTAAACTAGCAATCTGTGGGTAGATTTTACTTAAAAACCTAGATATTTGCTGTTTACAAGATATATTCTCAAATCCCATTGATATAAAGACTCTGGAGGAGGGTAGCAGAATCACAGACAAATAACCAAAGGAAGCCTGGGCAGAGGTGTGCAGTGGTGCTGGGCTATAATCATAGCTAAGGAGGAGGCTTTGGCCGGAGGATCTTGAGTTTGAGGCCACCCTGAGCTAGGAGACATTGTCTCAAATCAAACAGACAAAGCATTTGTTAGAGATGAAAGGGGTCTTGGTACAATGACAAAAGTTCTAGTTTGCCAAGGCTGGGCAATTTGTAACACGTATATGTCTATTAAAATAATTGGACGAAGCCGGGCGGTGGTGGCACACGCCTTTAATCCCAGCACTCGGGAGGCAGAGGCAGGCGGATCTCTGTGAGTTCGAGGCCAGCCTGGGCTACCAAGTGAGCTCCAGGAAAGGCGCAAAGCTACACAGAGGAAC
>CABHPP010167343.1:26386-45698 GCA_902168425.1 Peromyscus attwateri
GAACAAAAAACGTTAGAGCTATAGAGAAAAAAAAAAGAGAGATTCTACCATCATTGTTATCCTAATTAGAGTTTCTATTGCTGTGAAGAGATACCATGACCACAGCAAAACATTTAATGGAGTGGCTTACAGTTTCAGAGGTTTAGTCCAATATCATCATGATGGCATGTGGCAGCATCCAGGCAGACATGGTGCTGGAGGAGGAGCTGACAGTTCTACATCTTGATCCACAGGCAACACTATAACAGTGGGAGTGGCTTGAGCATATATGAGACCTCAAAGCCCGCCTCCACAGTGACACACTTCCTCCAACAAGACCACACCTACTCCAACAAGGCCACGCCTCCTAGTAGTGCCACTCCCTTTGGGGGGTCATTTTCTTTCAAACCACCCCAATTGTGAAAGAGTGTATTGTTTACTTTCTATTTCTAATACTATAATGCACTTTCCAAAAATGGGTAAGAAGTCTGTAAAGAAAGGAGGTTTGTTATCATTCCACTCTGAAGACAGAAAGTCCAAACATCAGGGCACAGATTCTGGCTAGAACCCCTGGAGGCTGTACCTGGTGTCTGATGGCATCATGATGGACGTGCTATAAAAAGAAGAGATCACAGGGTACCACAGGAAGCCAGAGACAGTCTGACCAGTGATAGAGCCTGGAGAGTCACACTAATGGCTTCCAAGGAAATGACCCCAGTGACCTCTTAGCTTCCCATCTTTTAAAATTAACAAAACAAAATTATGTATTTGGGTGTTTTGGCTGCATGCATGTCTGTATACCATGTACATGCCTGGAGCCCATGGATATGAGAAGAGGGTATTAGATCTCCTGGAACTGTAGTTACAGATGGGTGTATGCCACTGTGTGGGTGCTGAGAATCGAACTCATGTCCTTCAGGTGCTCTTCACTGATGAGTGGTCTTTCCAGACCAAACTTGCCACTCTAAAACCACATGTTTCAACCACATCCAAACCACAGTAGATTTAACATGTGCCTCATAGGCTCAGCGGGCAGAACTTTAGCAAGTAGACAAGCGAATATTAACTCGATAATTAACACACTTGAACAGAAACATACAAGGAGAAAATGCATTTTCCATCAGCACTCACAACACACATGGACAGTTACAAATGATCACACGCTAGACCATGGCAAAAGGCACCAGAAGCTTCAGAGAGCAGACCTCCAATTAAATCAGAAACCAAGAACAAGAAGATAAATTTAAGACTCTGTTAAGAAATAGGTTGAGCCGGACGGTGGTGGCACACACCTTTAATCCCAGCACTTGGGAGGCAGAGGCAGGCGGATCTCTGTGAGTTCAAGGCTAGCGTGGTCTACAAAGTGAGTTCCAGAACAGCCAGGACTGTTACACAGAGTAACAAACCAAAAAAACAAAACAAAACAAAAAAAAGAAACAGGTTGAAGAAGAAATTACAATGGAAAATTTAAAAAGCCTAAAGCTAAGTGTTCTGGTGGGAACTCCACCTCAGCCCCTGGCACCCATACACCCAAAGAGTCTGGAATGTTCTGGTGGAAGCTCCACCTCAATTCCCCTCCCCCATTTCTCTCTCTTCCCAAACCTGCCTTCTCAAAACCCTCCCCCTAGAGCTGCCCTCCCATTCCAGACCCTCGCCACCTCAAAGCCCACCCAAAACCAGCCCCTTCCTGGGGCTGCTCAAGACCACGCCTCCAGGGTACTTAACTCCTGCTAGTCATATTTGCCATGTGACCCTTCCTCTGTGACTCTTCCCCTGCCTTCCCAAGGTCACCCAGGATTGCTTTGTTCATTAAACCTGGATTTATTAATTCGGTTTGATTGGATTATTACATCAGTGGCGGGGAGAACCCAGAAACCAGGGCTTTAAAACAGTCGCTAAGTGAAAATGAAAATAATATTAATCAAAGCTTATAGGAGGCCCTGAAAAAAATGACTCATTAGTTAAGAGCGCTTGCTGCTCTATCATGAGGACTGGAGTTTGAATCTCAGCACCCACATCAAGTGGTTCTCGAAGACCTGCAACTCTAGCTTCAAGAGATCCAACACCTTCAGGCCTACAGGGCACCTGCAAACACACATACCTACATGGTCTTACACACACACACACACACACACACACACACACACACACACATACACACACACACACACACAGTGTTGTGTGTGTTAGTGTGAGTGTGTTACAATGTGTGTGTGTGTGTACATGTGCCATGGTGTGCTTGTGGAAGTCAGTTAACTGATGGATGGTGCTAACTTTGGGGAGACTTTGGGAGGCGGGACCTGTCTGGAGGAGGGAGGTCGTGAAGGTGGGCCTCGAGGATTATAGCCCAGCCCAGCTTCCTGTTGACCTCTCTGATCCTGATCCACTGAGAAGTGAGCAAGCAGCCTCTGGACCCTCTGCTCACTGCTGTACTGCCTTAGCGAGATGGACTGCATCCCTCTGGTGGGAGCCGAGTAAACCTTGCCTGTCTTTGTTGTTTTTGTCAGGAGTTTGGCCACAGTGATGAAAAATATATAACACAGTGTTCAGTGGATCAGTATACTTTTTACAAAGGAGAAAAATGAGTGAGAGCTGAAGGAACTAACCCACTTTCTTAAGGATTTTACCATGTGAGAACCTTAATGACTACAATATCTTATACTTTCTTTTACTCAGAGTCAGGATACTTTTGCGGCCATTGTCCTGTAACCCAAACTGGCTTCCAACTGGCCAGATGGAGACTGGTCTTGAACTCCTGATCCTCCACCGAATAAGTTCTGGAATTACAAGTGTGTGCTACCATGCCCATCTTTTTTTATAAAAAGTTCATGCTGGTGAGATGGTTCGGTGGACAAAGGTGCCTGTTGACATCACAAGAAAGAACTGAGTCTCTGAAGTTGTCTTCTGCTGGGGTCTCTGCAACCTTCACAGGCAGCAGAGAGACGAGCCTTGGGAGGCAGAAATGCAATTCAGTGCAAAATGACTCAGTAGCCAATGTTGGTTCAAACTTCAGGAGTTGTTTATTTTAGGTGTATTTAAACACAGCACAATCTGGTAAAAATTTATTCTTGTGATGATTAACTCAATCCCATGGGCACAACAAAGCATATCTAAATCTCTTTGAGGAACAGAGTAAGCTGAATCACACGTGACACCTTCCATAAAGATAGACATAAAGATAGATTGTATAGAAACAAGTTTACGAGGATGGGTCTGGAGGAAGGTCCATTTGGGGAAAGTCTCCAGCCACACATATTTCACAATAGTCACCAGGCTAGAAAGTGCATCTGCTCCAGCCTTCCAGGCAGAAGATAGGTTTGGGATTCCTTCCCTTGAAGGAAAAACCCTGTGTGCTTAACATCCAGGTTCCTCCAGTGCATGTGAGCACAAAGACCTCCATGCCCCTACAGTTCTCAGATTTCCACATATGTACCATAGCATGCACCCACACTTCTACACCACATAAACACACACATGTACACACACACATGTACACACACACACACGAAATGAATAAAAATGTGTTGTGGGGTATCCACCAGAGAAGACTACTCAGACATGGGTTTAAACCAATAGACAGTCTTTATCAGCTGGCGGGGACTACACTGGGTGTTCAGGGTCCCAGTGTAACCCCGAGCCTTTCTCAGGGTGAGCTTTTAAGCACAAAAGACATATCCTGGGTTGACATACTTCAGTGAACAAGAATGGTTAGCCAGAAGAGGAACTACAGAAGCCAAAAGGCAAGGTTAGTACATTTAGAGACTTGCCCAGAACTATGGATTTTGATGGATTAAGTCTTTGTTTTCTTTTTTGGCTAGTAGTGCTGTCTACATGGCCTGACTGGCGCTTCCATCATGGCATCAGTTGTGCCAAGGTCTGGGAGCCTATGAAGAGCTGGGGGTCTGTTACAAATAAAAACAGTTCAACTGGATCAAATAACGTGATTGCCTTTTGACTAAATGATTGTCTTTTCCAAAAGACTACATGCTCACTGATGCTGTTCTGTGACTCTTGTTAATTTTTGTTATGTAAACAAATTATAAACAAGTTATAACTATATTTTGGAGGAAATTTTGTAGAAAGGCAAGAAGTTTTTTCATTTCTGTATATTTTATTTGCTTATTCTTTGTGTGTTTGGTTGCAAACACGCCACGGCACACACATGGAGGGCAAGGGACAGACAGCTTACAGGAATCAGTTTCCTTTCACTCTCTGGTTTCTAAGGCTTGAACAAGTGCCTCTAACCACTGAGCCACTCATTGACCCCAGGAGTTTTTCCTGAATATTTTTAGCAGTTGTTTATGATACAGGAAGAGATTTAGCAGTGAATTTTAAAAGTGAAAACCTAGTGCCCATGGGCATATTTTAATGAGTTCTTCATTAACTATATCTTATAAATATTAATGAGGCCATGTGTTAAAAAGAGCCTTATTTATTTTTAATTGATCTAATTTTGTTAAAGTGTTTCCATTCATATAATGTAAAAATTAGAATAAAACAAGCCTAATATGGAAAAATTAAATCTCCCTACTTTGCCTGACTCTCTCCCAGTCTGTAATTCATTTCCATAAATAACTGATGGTGATAATTTCTGCATTTAGTTTAATACATTTCTGCTCTTCAAGTTGAGTCAGATTCACATAGAGTCAGTTGATTTTCTTCTATGAACACTTAAGGTTTTTTTTTGTTTGTTTTTTTTTGGTTTTTCGAGACAGGGTTTCTCTGTGTAGCTTTGCGCCTTTCCTGGAGCTCACTTGGTAGCCCAGGCTGGCCTCGAACTCACAGAGATCCGCCTACCTCTGCCTCCCGAGTGCTGGGATTAAAGGTGTGCGCCACCAACGCCCGGCGCCACTTAAGGTTTTAGTATGATCTATCTATCCCCCCACTTCTTTATTTATTTATTTATTTATTTATTTATTTATTTTTGAGGCAGAGTTTCACCGTATAGCCGAAGCTACCCTGGAGTTCATGAGCTTCCTGCCTCTGTCTGTTGAATGCTGGGGCTATAGGTATGCACTATAGTGCCCACCTCCTCTGTGTTTTTATTACTGGTATTTATTAGTTTTTAAAAGTATTCTGGTGGTTGATTCATTGGCTTTAAATAATGTGTTGGAGTTCTCTAGAGGAACAGAACTTATAGAATGAATACGATCTTCTCTTAAACCCTGTTTATATATTTATTTTTGTGAGTGCATATGTGCATGGACGAGGAGATCAGAGAACAACTTCCAGGAATTAGTGCTTGTCTTCTTTCATGGAGGATCTGGGGATTGAACTCAGGTCGTCAGGCTTGGTAGCAGACATCCTTACCCCTAGAGCCATCTTGCCAACCCTAGGCCCTAGGAATTATTTTTTCTTTCTTTCTGTTCTCTTCCTTCCTTTCCTTCCTTTTATTGGGGGGTTGGTGGGGCCGGGTCTCACTTTTTAACTCTGTAACCCAAGCTGGTCTAGAACTCACTGTGTAGCCCAGGCTGGCTCTGAATTCTTTGGCAATCCTCCTAGGTGAGCCAACCAGGCCTGTCTTGATGTAGTCAGGTTTATAATGAGGATTAACCATCACGGTTACATCACCACATGTCTGTATAATATTTTATGGTATTAGTTCATATTTCTTCTGACTTATATTTCCCTTTACCATTTCCCACTCAAGAAAATATCAAGCTCCAAAAGTTCTCACCTTAGGTATAACACAGGGATGAAAGTATGGTTAGCTGGTAAGAGTTCGTTTGCTGCAAACCTAACTCAGAAGTTCAGGGCTTAAGGGCAGCCCCATGGAAACAGAGAAGCAGGAGGCTGGCAGGGCCTTCTCTGCAGAGATTGGGTAAGGGTTGGGGTGGTGGCCAAGCTGTGTATTCTCCCCAGATACTGCTCCATCTTGGTATCCTGAGGCAAGGGCAAGCCTCAGAAGAGACAGAGGTGGCAAATCTTGGGGAAGGTAGGATGCTTGCACAGGCTTTCTGACTTCAGCTAAGAGTCATGCCACTCACTGGGCCCCAGAGGCAGGAGCGGAGCCCTGCGATCATTCATGGAGACTCTTGGGTATGTGACTGCAAAGATTACTCATGGTGGAAGGGTCTCCCTACTCTCTAGTGCTTTGGCAACTGTGTGTCATGACCAGACCCTGAGAAATCAAGGAAATCCCAGACCATCTGCAGTTCGTTTCTTATTTAGCAGTACTCAAGGGAGAGGAAAAGAAAGGGAGATGTCCCAGAAGCAGGCTTTGTTAAACTTTTAATTACGTTTATTTTATTATTTTGGTGTGTGGGTGTGTGTCTGTTGTGTGTGCCATAACTTGTGTGTGGAGGTCAGAGCAGGTTCTCTCTTTCCAACACGTGGGCCCCAGGGATAGAATCCAGGTCCTCATGCTTGGTGGACCTAGTACCTTATCTTGCTGGGCCATCTCACCAGCCCCCAGAAGCAGGCTTTTAAGTTGAAGTGTAGAAAAAAAGAGGTATTTCTCACACTTCAGTTTATTGACTGAGATTTTTACCCTGCCACATAATTTTTATGTTGTCAAAGTTTATGACATATACACACTATTCTTTAATTATTAAATTTTCTGTGCTTTGATTCAAATTAAACCAGGGCTTGGAGGCTGAAGAGATGGTCAGTGGTTTGGAGCACTTCTTGCTTTTGCTGAGGTCCCAGGTTCAATTCCCAGAACCCACGTTGTGGCCCACCGTCAACTGTGACTCCAGTTCTAGGGTCTCCAACATCCTTTCTGATTTCTGTGTACCCCAGGCTTGCACATGGTGACAAGGCACATATGTACATGAGTGTATGTGTAAACATATGTATCTATATAGAGAGACAGATAGATACACACGTGTGTGGTCAAAACACTCACATATATAAAATTTTTATTTATATGTAAAATTTACAAATTAATTAATTAAATAAATAGTAGCCAATGGCTGAGAGGGAGCATGCTTGCTGAGTATGTACAAGGCCCTGGGTCCTGTCCCCACAATCCCTCCCTCAAACACAAACACTTACAATAAATATTATCCCCATGTTAGCACTCTTCACAGGCAATGCAAATTATGCTAAGAACATGTATATTATAGATGCATATATACATATATGTTATATATGTAAAACACTAGGGACTGGAGAGATGGCTCAGTGATTAAGGCACTTGTTGCTCTTGCAGAGGACCCGGATTCAGTTCTCAGCACCCATATCATATCCCACAACCATCCATAACTACAGTCCAGGGAGACTTTTGAGAGCACCAGACATGCATGGTATGCACATACATAACACACAAGCAAAACACTCATACACATGTACATTTCAAAAGTCTAAACAAATTAAAACGATAGGATGTTCGTATAATATTGTAATTAAATACATGTAATCCTCTGTAAGTCAAATAGCATGATTTGAACTAATTTAGAAGGAAAAATGTCTAGGAGTTTGCCATTTCATTTCTTACTCTTTCTGGTTCCACATGATTGCCATTATTATTGTGTAGCCTGGGAGCTTAGGCTCCTTCTTTGTTGGCCAACCGTTTTAAGAAATTTTTCTGCCAGCCAGTGGTGGCGCACACCTTTAATCCCAGCACTCAGGAGGCAGAGCCAGGCAGATCTCTGTGAGTTTGAGGCCAGCCTGGACTACAGAGTGAGATCCAGGACAGGCTCCAAAGATACAAGTTAAACAGATAAACCATGTCTCAAAGAAAAAAAAAAGAAATTTTTCTATGAAAGGAATGAATTTTAAACTTGCTTTTTTATTCCCCAAACAAATTTATTTTGGCCCCATGCTTAATTAATAATAATGCTGAGGTAAAAATATTTTCCTCAGATTGTTGAGGCTATTATTCTGTTTTATTCTCCAGTGTTACCCATTTTTCATCTATTTGCACTAACACAGATGAAGAGAGCTGAGCTGGACCCTCTACGTCTCTTCTGTTCCGAGTCTCAGAATCACTTATAACTTCTGCTTCTGAATGTTGAATGAATGTCTCTGGCCCCAGATCTCCAACCAGAAGCATCTTCAGTGAGCTCTCCCGTGGCTCTGCAGCCCACTGCTGTCAGTGAGCTTTCCCGTGACTCTGCAGCCACTGCTCTGTCTTTGATTCTTAGTCTGGAACAACTCTGAAGCTGACTCAGAAAGAACCTGGCTTGTTTTCCAAGTTTTGAGATACAATTTTCTTTCTTTTAATTTTTCTGGAAATTTAAATCCATGTAGTTCTTTAAATTTTGGATACATCAATGATACCCAAATCGTTTTCCACTGTTAATATTTTAAAAGATTTAGCCGGGCGGTGGTGGCGCATGCCTGTAATCCCAGCACTTGGGAGGCAGAGGCAGGTGGATCTCTGTGAGTTCGAGGCCAGCCTGGTCTACAGAGCTAGTCCAGGACAGGCTCCTAAGTTACAGAGAAACCCTGTCTAGAAAAACCAAAAAAAAAAAAACCAGGAAAAAAGATTTATCTGTTTTTATTTTATGTGTATAGGTGTTCTGCCTACACATATGTCTGTGCACTACATGCAAGTGTTGCCCATGGAGGCAGAAGAGGGTTTCAGATCCCCTGGAACTAGAGTTACAGACAGTTGTTAGCCACCACGTGGGTGCTGGAAATTGAACCCAGATTCTCTGGAAGAGCAGACAGTGTTCTTAACCACTGGGCCACCTTTCAACCACCATTGCTATGTTTTTAAAAAATAACTCGGATGGTATTTCAGAGGGATCAGCCATGCTGGAACGTCTGCGGTTTGATCTAGAGCTCTTTGCGCTCCACTGTTGTCAGCAACAGGGCTGCAGAGGAGACTGAGTGGTTAAGAGCATGTGTTATTCTTTCAAGGACCTGAGTTCGGCTCTCAGCACCCATGTCAGGTGGCTCACAACCATCTGTAACTCCAGCTTCAGGGAATCCAACACCTCTGGCCTCCGTGGACATTGTCATTTATATGTACATATCCACATAGAGAAGACACACACCCAAAACACACAATTAAATATAAATCTTTAAAAGATGATTGGTTGTGGGGAGCAAGTGTACCCCTGTGAATGAACATTCATGACATAAGCATGGCCATGTCGTGCTTCCTCCAACAGTTTCCTCATCCAGGGTGACTGCCGCCTGGGACTGCTCCCCTACAGAGACCCCCTACCAAGATTGGCTAGCTCACCTCTTCATTCAGCTAAAAAGAATAAACTCACTTAGCTTCCTGGGCCGCCAGTGAGTCTCCATCCTAGTACACAGCCCTCCTGATCCCAGCTTCTCTGTACATATATCTGTCATTTCTTCGTTCCCCATCACCTCAGTAGAATCCATCCCAAAGCCCAGCAGGCCATGGCAGTTGTTTAATCATTGAATCCGTCATCTGAACACTTCTGCTTAGTATTCGTTAAGTTCTCAGTGCTCAACTTCTCTTTCTGTCTTTCCTGAACAGCACTAGAAAACCCTACTAGAATTGTGTGTATTAGTGAGTACATTAGTTACTTTGTATCTCTGTGACCAAATCACCCAGCAGGAACGACCTAAGGGACTTTTATTTGGCTCCTGGTTTCAGAGGTTTCAGTCCATCATGGCAGTTCACTGTAGCAACACAGCATGGTGGAAGCCATGGACAGAGTAAGGAAGGAAGGAACGGGGGTCAGAGATAGCATTCAAAGGCCTAATCCCAGCGACCTACTTGTGCCAGCTTAGTCCCCTCTACGCTCTTTGCTGCCCACTATCCCTTCTTTTGGGAAACAATCCAAAATTCCAGAGTTCCACAGCCTCCCAAAATAGTGCCAGCAGCTCTGTAACACGTGTCCGAAGTATGAGTGCACATTGTTTTCAGAACTTGGTGCACATTTAGAGAGATTTTACTGCCGTGATAGTTACAGCTTAGCATCATTTCAATAGGAATGACAGGCATTTGTCATCAGAAGAGAGAATAATGAAAAATATATCAGCAAGTCCAAAAGTTAGAACAAACCACTTGCCTGTAATCTTATCATTTCCATACACTATCCAACTCAAAGCGTTTTACAGCTAGCAGGGGATGATATTTGCAATGCCTGCCTACCTTAAGTGTGAGGAAGATGAGTGTAGGTTATCATAAAATAGTGCACAGGCAAAACCCATCACTAAAACCGTATTTAAGGCAGAAATGAGGTATAGCTGGGGTCACAGGTGTGTCCTATCTCATCCCATTTTTGCTTTGTGTACTAGTCTACATATTTAATTTTACTATAAATATCTGTGATGTCCTTATCTGACTGATCCTAAATTCTCTCTCTTTTTATTTTGTTTTGTTTTGTTTTTGACACTGGCCCAGGAAGCTCAGTGAGTTTATTCTTTTTATGTTTTGTCTCTCACTTTGTAGTGCAGGCTGGCTTTGGACTCACTATGTAGCCCAGGTTGGCCTCCAACTTACAGCAGTCCTCCTGACTCAGCCTCCCAAGTGCTAGGATTTCAGATACAAGTTGCCGTGGCCTGTGTTAAAGCCTGTTTTTGGGAGGTGAATCTTACTTTCTTAGTAGATAGATCAGTTCATCTGCTTTCATCGTCACCTGCGTCCAAATCTATATCGTCTCAGTTCATTTTGGAATTCCATTCTTGAGCCCTTCTTTAAAGGAACCAAGTAGCAGCAGTACAGAGGACTCACCAAAGGGGGGCGCCTCGAGGTCTAGCAGACAACCCTGATTCTATCTATCCAAACATGCTGACAGAGTGTGTAGACAGCAGCAGGAAATATACAGCTGTAAGATACCATATTAAAGATAGCATGTATATATGAAAAACCATTAAACTATGTGTTTGAGGCCAGCCTGGTCTACAGAGTGAGTTCCCAGACTGCCAGGGATACACAGTGAAACACTGTCTCAAAAAACAAACAAACAACAACAACAACAACAAAAAAAAAACAAAAACCCCCAACAACAACCCTAAAAAGATGTGTGCATTTTACTACATACATATAATACATCAGTAAAAATTTTAAATTCTTTTTTTGATACAGGGTTTCATGTAGCCCAAGATGGCTCAAATTTGTGAAATGGCTAAGGCTGACGAAACCTCTCCCTTCCAAATGAAAACAAGTGTTTTGATTCACAGTACTGGAAAAGTAACTAAATAGCTAAAAAATTAAATAACTATCAAATTGAAGCATTTTACATAAGGAATCATAAACTTTTTCTCTGTCTTAGGAATGTCATATGAACGAGAGCTAAGAGATCACATCGGCATGTATTTTTTATCTATTTATCTATTTATTTATTTATTTATTTATTAAAATGTCGAATGCCATTTATTGAAGGAGGGAGGAAGGTCTTAAATACAGGCTTACAGCACAATGGGAGAACCCCAGAGGGCAGAAGTTTGCTACCGATGTTTTACAATCTTGCATCTAAGCTGTTAACGCCCATTAAGCTGCATGTATTTTTAACATGTTCAAATTTTACAAACACAATATTGAGTGAGAAGTCATAAATATCACTCATATGTAAACATTCAAAATAAAATCCACTTAGGGATGTCCACATGGATAGCCAACGTTAAAGAAATGCCAGACAGCGAGGAGGTGGGGGGAGGGGACGGGAGGAGAGGAGAGAGGGAAACTGCAGTTGGGATGTGAGACAAATGAAAAAATTTTAATTAATAAAAAATTAGAAAAGAAAAAAGAAATGCCAGAGAACAGTTATTATTGTCCTGTGAAATCGGGACAGTGGCTGCTCCTTAAGGGGAAGGAGGAAGATTGTGTTGGTTTGATTGAAAATTGCCTCCATAGGCCCATAGGGAGTGGCACTGTAGGGAGGTATAGCCTTGTTGGAGTAGGTGTGACCTTGTTGCAGGAAGTGTGTCACTGGGGTTGGGCTTTGAGGTCTCAGCTGCTCAAGCCAGGCCCAGTGTCACTCTCTCTTCCTGCTGTCTGGGGATCTGGATGTAGAACTCTCAGCTACCTCTCCAGCACCATGTCTGCCTGCATGCCACCATGCTTCCTGCCATGTTGATAATGGACTAAACCTCTGAACTGTAAGTCAGCTCCAATTAAATGCTTTCCTTTATACAGTTGCTGTGGTCATGGTGTCTCTTCACAGCAATCGGACATTGACTAAGATAAGGACACAACTTGAGGATAGGAACATAGAGGGCTGTTAAGGTGTGGCCGAATCTCTCATAGTATATAGCCTCGGTGGTAGTCATGCAGGGCTTTTTTGTTGTTGTTGTTGTTGTTGTTGTTTTAATTTTTTATTTATTATGTATACAGTGTTCTGCCTGCACACATCCCTGCAGGCCAGAAGAGGGCACCAGATCTCATTACAAATGGTAGTGAGCCACCATGTGGTTGCTGGGAATTGAACTCAGGACCTTTGGAAGAGCAGCCAGTGCTCTTAAACTCTGAGCCATCTCTCCAGCCCAGGACTTTGTTTTATAACTACTAATAATTGCTCCTTAAGCAAAAAGAAAAAGATAAAAAACAAACAATCCCATAATTAGATATTTTATACTCCAAGAAACCCAGGGTTTTATCTACTAGCAAGCTAAAAATAGTTGTAAACACCTGGAATTATCTGTTGGGTGACCAGATCTTAACAAATATAAAGACAGAACTCTAGAAAATTAAAATACAGGATGTCCAGTTAAATATGAACTTAACATAAATGGCAAATACTTTTGTTGTGGTTTGTTCTGCAAGCCTGGGGGGACATACTCAGTATAGACAAGCACTCTGCTTCTGAGCTACAACCAATCTCTAACAATAATTAATGTATCTCCATGCAATCAATAGCTGGTGTTATACAACATCTAGGACATATTTTAAAAAACAAAACAAAACAAAAAAACAAGACAAAGCTGGGCAATGGTGGAGCACACCTTTTTTGTTTTGTTTTTGTTTTTTTTCAAGACAGGGTTTCTCTGTAGTTTCAGTGTCTGTCCTGGATCTCGCTCTGTAGACCAGGCTGGCCTCGAACTCACGGAGATCCACCTGGCTCTGCCTCCTGAGTGCTGGGATTACAGGCGTGTGCCACCACCGCCCAGCTCGGAGCACACCTTTAATCCCAGCACTCAGGAGACAGAGGCAGGTGGATCTCTGTGAGTTCAAGTCCAGCCTGGTCTATAAAGCAAGTTCCAGGACAGGCTCCAAAGCTACACAGAGAAACCCTGTCTCAAAAAACAAAAACAAAACAAAAAATAAGACAATTATATATCTGAAATTTACATAAAATGAAGCATTGGAGATTTTACCTGGCAACTTCCATTATACAAGTTATACAGGAAGAAGTAGAGTGATGAGCAGACAAGCCTCCAGAGGAAGAAGAAAAAAGAAAAGAAGTTAGTCTGGATCTAAGCTCCCTTTGAACAACAGTGTAAATGGGTCCTCTAAGTTCCATCGTTGCAGCAACCATTCTAAGTGAATTTACAAGCTGTAGCAAACCATTTCTATCAGCCAAAAGCATTGTCAGCAAATGTTGCAAAGAGCCATCAGTTCTTCCTAAAAATTACCTGTCTCCTAAAGCATCAGATGCTCTTCTCTTAGTCTTCGAGGAAGAGATATGAGCTAGCCCTGGTTATGCGCATTTAGACCTAACCGGTTTTTTTTTTTTTTTCTGATGTGGAGCCGATGCTTAGGAGTGAAGTTGCAAGGCACACTACTTTGTTCTGTCTACAACTTTCTCTTTCTGATGGCTTGCTATGGGTCAGAAACTGGGGGAGGCTCTAAAGACAGGTTAACATTGAGGACAGACATGGGCTCCTCTTGGGTCTTAGAGACTAAGCTATGGGAACTGTAAATTGGTGACATAGATATGGATTAGTTGGTTACGTGGTAAAGCATTAGTTAGCTACAGTGGCTATCTACTGTTTGTTGCCTAGTATCCCTTCTTTTGGGGAACAATCCAAAATTCCTATTTACTCTCTGGTTTAGCTGGAATTGGTCTCAAGCTTATTGCCATGACAATGATTCAAGGATGATCACATACTACAGTTGAGAGTGACAAGCCAAGATACTCTGGGGAAAAGTAAGCATTCACTCTTGCTGTGGAAAGTGGTAAAGCTTGGTAAGGGGTCACCGTATTGCTAACTTAAAGGAAGCCATTCAGATAGCAAGGGTGAAGCAGTAAGTACACGACACCAGGAGGCATCACTCACACATGCAAAGCATGAAGTGAGCAGTCAGAAATAGCATCCTGGGGACTGGAGAGATGGCTCAGAGGTTAAGAGCACTGTTCTGCTCTTCCAAATGGACCCGAGTTCAATTCCCAGCACCCACATGGCGGTTCACAACTGTCTGCAATTCCAGTTCCAGGAGACCCAAAACTCTCACATAGACATACATGCAGGCAAAACACCAATGCACATAAAAAAAAAATTTAAAAAAAAAGCATCCTGGTCACACTGAGGTGCCCTGATTCAGGACCAACTTGAAACTACCCGTAGATTTTTTCAGTTAAATTGACCACTGGATGCGCCTGTTTGTTAGAACAGGCGCAGTCCTCTCACCTGTGCCCTAGAGCTGTCAAAATCTAGGAAGACTTCCCATTTCCACCCCTGAGCTCCCTGCTCTAGAGCTCATCAGCTGTGCCTGTTCCAGATACTTGCTTGGATATAAAACAGATGCACATAATACAAGCCTTTAAACTTTTACGTAGATACGTCGTGCGTGTAAGTCACTCTTCTCATTACTGACAAATTCATGACAAAAGCCACTTAAGGCAGGAAGGGTTTGTTTTGACTCATAATTCAAGAAGGGCTACAATCCATCATGGCAGGAAGGCATGGCTGCCGGAGAGTGAGCCCACAGTGACCGGCCCCCTCCAGCTAGGCCCTGTCCCCTAAAGGTTCCACAGCCTTCAAAAATAGAGCCACCGCCAACACAAAATGAACTCAGTGATAGTTCTGTTTATTTTAATTTTTAATTTGTTTGGCGGGTTTGTTTTTTGTCTTATTGGTCTTTTGCTTGTTTATTTTAATATTCGTTTTTGTGGTTTTTTTTTCCAGGGTATTTTTGTTTGTTTGTTTGTTTTTTGTTTGTTTCTTTATTTCTTTCTTTTTGATTTTTCGAGACAGGGTTTCTCTGTGTAGCTTTGCGCCTTTCGTGGAACTCACTCTGCAGTCCAGGCTGGCCTCGAACTCACAGAGATCCGCCTGCCTCTGCCTCCCGAGTGCTGGGATTAAAGGCGTGCGCCACCACCGCCTGGCTGTATTTTTGTTTCTTTTGTTTTTTGTTTTGTTTGGAAGAGAAAGAGAAAAGGAACACAGAATTGGGTGGGTGGGGAGGTTCAGGAGGATCTGGGAAGAATTGGGGGAGGGAAAAGCATGATAAAATATGTAAAGTTTTTTAAAAAGAATATTTATGTAAGGCTGGAAAGATGGCTAGATTAAAAAAAAAATTACCACACCAGCTGGGTCCAAGCGTTCAGACATGTGAGCCTACAGGGAACACACCCCATCCTAACCACAATAGCATACGTGCTTTTAAATTTTTATTAGGTGTGTGCGTGCGCCACAGCACTTGTATGGAGTCCAGGAGACATTTGTGGAGCTGCCTCTGGCTTTCCACCACGTGCCTCCTGGAGATCAAGCCTAGGTCATTTGTCAGGCTTGGTGGCAAGCATCTTTACCCTCTGAACCATCTACCCAGTCCAGCCGTTTTTCTTTTTTTCTTTTTAGAGAGTGGACTGTTACAAGTTCAATAGAAACTTCTTGTGTGCCTCTCTGATTCCATGCTTCTCCACCTTCCCCAGAGGAAACCACCCTGCTGCAGCTGATGTGCACGAGTGTTTGGAAATCATTTGTCTACCCGAAACCTTCCTCGTATGCACTAAAATCTTAACTCTTTTCCTTTATCCTTCTGGGCAAAACGAGACAGGAAATAACAAAAGACTGAACACACAAACTGTAGCAGTTGTCCTTAAACAAGTCACTTCAGGATCCGCAAGGATTTGTGTAAGACAGACTCATTTCACAACAAAGGTTCCCAGGAGAAGCTGTCCACAAGCATGCCAGCCTCCTGATTAATGTTGCTAATAAAGGACAAAAGGGCCTGTCCATCAACCTTGCCTCAGTGAGGCTAGCGATTTATGATTAGAGGACATTGGTATAACTTAGTTGAACCCCAGAAGAGGAGATAATTTTTAGGCTATAATATCTGTAATATAGTATCTGGAAGCAGACAAGACTTGTTCTGCTTCCATGAAAGGAGAGGATGATGAGGATGGGATGCTCCAGTCAGCTTGGGCTTGGAGGATGAAGGATCTGTCTAGCAAGCAAGGCAATGGAACCAATGAGAAAATACCTGAACACTTTTCAATTTGTTTTGATTTATCTTTTTAAATAAGGTTTCACTCTGCAACCTAAGCCATCCTCAGACTCACTATGTTGCCCATGCTGGGGTTAAATTCACTGCAGGCCTCATGGCTCTGCTTCCCCAGGACTGGGGCATGAGACACCACACCAGAGTTGAACATTTTTGAAGAAAGAATTATATTTTGCCTTTTTTTTTTTTTTTTTGGATGAGTAAGCAGGGCCTGTGAGATGGCTAAGTGCTTAAAGGTGCTGAAACTAACCCTGGCACCTCAGTTTAACCCCTATACCCCACAGAGCGGAGGAAGAAGACCCACTTCTGCAAGCTGTCCTCTGGCCTCCATACTCACTATGGTATGCGAACCCAGGACCTCAAAAGAGCCAGGTGATTCATTCTCTCATGGAACTACAGCCCTAGCCTGGTTTATTTTTAATTTTTAATTTTTTCTCTTTTTGAGACAAGATGTCAAGTAACCGAGGCTGGACTCAAATTCACTGTATAGCTGAGAATGACCTTAAACTTCTTGCTCTTCTGGCCGTAAGATTGAGCGGAGATTACCGATATGTACTACCCCACGGATATGTACCACTCCTCCTGGTTTATGTAGTATTGAGGTTCAAACCCAGAGCTTTGTGACTGCTAGACACTCTACCAAGTGATGCTCAGAAGATTTTTTTTCTTATAGTTTTGATTTTTCTTGTCATATTCAGTTTGAGTGAGAAGTGATTATTTCTTACAAACACTTCTCTTTTTAGGTCACAGTGGAGAAATTTGGAAAATGGTGCTAACCGACCAGAAATCTGGTGATTTGATTCCATTCCACAGCACCATACCTACCAGTCATTAAGAGAGGACAAAAGTGAAGTCAAACTAACTTCAGAAGACGTGTTTGGGAAACCTCTCAACCCTGGATGTCATGCCAGCTGCTCTTCACCTGAAGCGTTTTCTCATTGCACAAAACCGAGTTACCGAATGCAGCCTTCCTAAGTGTCGGGTTAGGGTAACCGTTCACCTGTGGTAACTGTGGGTCCCAGGACTGATGTTTCTTTCCTCCTCTCCTGCTTTTTTTTTCCTCATCAAGCCAATCCTGAGGATTCAGGCAACTGCTAGCTGTGCCCTAGTTCAGGCTAACCGTTTTTACACTGTAAGCTTATCCATGGCATTCCACAATGCCATGGCATCCCAGCTACAAGTCAATTACAACTCTAAACCTGTAGGGTAACCAGACGTGGCATCTGCTGAGTGGTATGTATAAACAGGCAATAAATGTATAAAGTGAGAGAGGAATGTAGCAGGTGTGGTGAATCAGAAGTCTTGATGTGGACTGAAAATGTGTTTGCTTCTTCAGAAACCAGGGATGTTTTCTTATTTTCTTTTTCTTTTTTTTTTGGTTTTTCGAGACAGGGTTTCTCTGTGTAGCTTTGCGCCTTTCCTGGAGCTCACTTGGTAGCCCAGGCTGGCCTCGAACTCACAGAGATCCGCCTGCCTCTGCCTCCCGAGTGCTGGGATTAAAGGCGTGTGCCACCACCGCCCGGCTCGTTTTCTTATTTTCATGTTCAACACTTTTCATAAAAATTACCTAAAAGAGTATGACTCGTAATCATAGTTCCCTGTACCATCTCTGGATGTTGGATTATGGGGGTTGTATTATGTTCCTTCACTGCTGTATAAACCTAAATGGAATTTCCCTCCAGGTGGGCATTCATTGGACTTCTGTGGAAACCTGCTTTGTGGTATACAGTGAGTGATAACTGGTATATTAATATCTCCTTTTCTGTCTCCTCCTAGAGAGCTGGTGGCTAATTCACTATCTTAAGGACACTCCTCTGCATTGGAATTATTAAAGAGTGAAAATATTTGCTAAGAGCATTAGCTGATCTGTCCCCTGCTGTGACATCTTTTATGTATGAAATGTAAATGCCAAAAGGAAATCGTAGGCCTCGGCCTTTGGGAAGCCGGAAGCAATCCATGAAAAACTGATTTGATAATGGATGTGTTAACAGGTTCTAAGCAGAAGTTAATGGCTCAGCTTTCTCAGCAGATACTCTATTTTGAAGGAAAAGCTGCATAATACAACCCTGAGTCCCAAGAAAGGCAATTGCAATTAATTTAATGATACACCACTAAACAATACCCTCAGCTGCCTGAAAACATTCATTTTCTTTTCCTAACCTTTTAGTGTACAAATAATGAGTTTCATTATGACATTTCAGTACACATATGTCAGTGTGCCTTGCTCATATTTGCCCCTCTTCTACCCCTCACTGTCCTTCCTCTCTGCTCCTCTGGTATCCTTTATCCAGAATTTATTTTTTCAATTGCTCCTGTTGTGGCTAGAGAGATGGCTCAGCAGTTAAGATCACTTGCTGATCTTGCAGAGGACCGGGTTTGGTTCCATCACTCACATGATGGCTCACATTTGTCTGTATCTCCAGTTCTGGGGATCTGACGCCTCTTTTGGACCCCACGGGCACCAGGCATGGACATGGTATACAGACATACATGGAGGAAAACATTTATACACAGAAAATTAAAAAAAAAATTTTTTTTTTGGTTTCTTTTGAGACAGAGTTACTCTGTATAGTTTTGGTGCCTGTCCTGGATCTCGCTCTGTAGATCAGGCTGGCCTCGAACTCACAGAGATCCGCCTGGCTCTGCCTCCCGAGTGCTGGGATTAAAGGCAGGCACCACCACCACCCAGCTTAAATAAATCTTAAAACACTGCTTCTCTACTAAAATGTTTAGACTTTAATGGTCTTGCCATTATCTTTTAAACAGTATAGTATAACAACTAGTTGTGTGCTATTTTTATTTTATCATATGTTATAAGTAATATGGAAGTGAGTCACAGTTACATGGGAGGATGGCCACAGATTATATACAGATACTATACCATTATATCCAAGGGATTTTACTACCTATAGATTTTGGTATCTGTGGAAGGACCTAGAACCAATGTTGTGGTAGTTTGAATGTAACTGGCCCCCATAGGCCCATAGGGAGTGGCACTATTAGGAATGGCCTTGTTGGAGGAGGTGTGGCTTTGTTGGAGTAGGTGTGGCTTTGTTGGAGTAGGTGTGGCTTTGTTGG
>CABHPP010167348.1:5385-15701 GCA_902168425.1 Peromyscus attwateri
ATTAAAGGCGTGCGCCACCACCGCCCGGCAAGAATTATTTTTCTATTGTGTATATATGATATTCTTCTCAAGTTTTCATCTGGAAATATATTTATGTATATTCATTTTTATTCAATTTGTTCTTCATAGGAAGGTGACTCACTCAATAGTACAAATTGGACTCAATAGGTTAAAAAAATGAGGACACAAAGCTGTATGGGTAGGCAAAGGAGTGTATCTAGAAGGAGCTGGGGGAATGTTTAAAACATATTTGTGTGAAATCATCAAAAGAATTAATAAAATATGAAAAAACTTCATAATAAAAAATAGAGTGACCACGTAGTCTAGAAATCTTACTTCTGGGTACATTTCCAAAAGCAATGGAATCAGGGGGTTCAGGAGATGGCCTGGTGGGTAAAGTACTTGTGCAAACCTGAAGACCTATGTTCAGATCTCCATCACTCATGTAAATCCAGGCATGATGGCTCACACTTGGAATGCCAGGGTGGAGACAGGTGGAGACGGTGGATCCTGGGGGCTAACCAGCCCGTCCATCCAAAACAGAAAGCTCTGGTTGGCTGAGAGATCCTGTTTCAAAAAGACAAGGTGGCCAGGGATATAGATCAGTGGGTGAAGGCACTTATGGCCAAGCCTGATGACCCGAGTTTGATCCACTGAGTCCACATGGTGGAAGAAGAGAATTGAGTCCTACAAGTTGTCCTTTGTCCACACACACATTTGTCGTGGCGTGCTCTGCCCTCAATCAATAAATCAAACAATTTGAAAGTTAAAGACAAGGTAGAGAGATATAACAAAGTGATAGAGGAAATCAGAAGCCAACTTCTGTCCTGTTAGGATAATCTTTACTGGGTGAAGATGTGTCTATGTTTTACCTCACCTGCCTAAGGCACCTTCTGATTGGTTTAATAAAGAGCCGAACAGCCAATAGCTAGGCAGGAAGAGGATAGGTGGGACTTCTGGGCAGAGATAGGAACCCTGGGAAAGAACCTGAGGCAGAAAGAGTCTGAGGCATAGGAGCTTCATCAGCCAGATGTGGAGGAAGCTGGACATGGTATTGAGGCAAGGTAACAAGCCACATGACAGAACATAGATTAATACAAATGGGTTAATTTAAGTTATAAGAGCTAGTTGGGAACAAATCTAAGCTAAGGCCAAGCTTTCATAATTAATAAGAAATCTTCACATCATTATTTGGGAGATGGCAGTCCAAAGAAAGACCTGTTACATAAGCATATGCACATGTACGTGTACCCTCTGCACACACATACTATATGGATACTACATACATCTACATGATAAAGGAAGCAATAAAATCATACTGAAGAGGTGTCTGTGTACCCATGTTACTGAAGCACTAGTCAGTCATGATAGCCAGGAAATAACTCTGTCCACCAACACATAAAAACATAAAGAAAATGGCATGTGCATGCAACGGGGTTACATTGAGTCTGATATGGTTTAATATGAAATGTATCCAGTCAGCTCATGAGTTGAACTGGTCCCTGACTAATGGAATTTGGGGAAGTGGTGGGAACTTTAGTGTTGGGAGAATTCCCATAGAGCTACAGCTGGTTAGATTCTGGAGTGTTAGCACCTAGTTTTGATCTGCCTTTTGTGATTGCTACCTCCTGTCTCCAGTACCTTCTGTTTGAAGTCTTATCTGAGAGTTTCCTAGGGGTTCAAGGCCTATGCAAACTTGGTTTAGGGACAACCCAGAACACTGTGGTATTCTTTTATTGAGAATTTGCATTGGGCATTGTCCCTTCGGGGGCCTTAGAAAAGAGGTTTTGGTTTATGGAATTGGCTTGCTAAAGGTGTGAATGGTATAACAATAAAAGGGCCCTTTGCTAAGCTGCAGTGAGTCAGTCCAGAGAGACGGGTTCCCCTATAGCTGGAAGAGGCTGAAAACCATCCTTGAGGTGCCTGTGTCTTGATTTCATGGATCCGTGTGAACCTACACCTGATAAACAACACTTTAGGTGAGGTCTAGCTGGAGAATCCAGGGTGCTGGGAAGTGTGCCTTTGAAAGTTGTGCCTGGCCACCAAAGCCTGACTCAGTCTCTGCTTCTTGTTTATCATGAGTCGAAGAAGCTCTTCCACATGCTCCCACTGCCGTGATGTTCTGTCTCACCACAGGCTCAGAAACCATGGAGCCTGCCATGCTGGGTGAAAAAAATCTCTGAAACCACGAGGCAAAAATAAGTCTGTCCTCCCTGAAGCTGTGACTAACACACACCCACAATAACATGTGTGAGCCACAAGGACCTGATGTAAAGTGAAACCAACAGACACGGAAAGGCAATACTGTGACATCTCACTTATATGGAGACTCTGAATGGCAGAACCCAGAGAAGCACAGCAGTGAATGGTGTTTCTCCAACACTGCCATATTGAGATCTGGTTCAAAGGATGGGGAATTTCAGGTAGGAAGGAGGAATTCCTGAAACAAGGCCAGTGAGATGATCAGTGGGTAAAGTCATTTGCTGCCAAGCCTGATGACCTGAGTTCAAACCCAGGGACCCACATGGTAGAAGGTGTGAACTGACTATTGTGAGCTGCCCTCTGACCTTCATATAAGTATTGTGGTGTACAAATACATCACACACAATAAATAAAGTAAATAAATGTAAAGGGAATTCTGAAACATATCTTGTCATCATTCCAATATGATAAATACATTGATTACTTCTATTTAGCCATTCCTCAATGCCTATACATATTGAAACATCAAATTGTAGATCATCAATATATACATTTTTGTCAACTTTAAATATTTCTTTAGTGAAGGAAAATGAATAAACAAATTGTAAAGATAATTTATTGAGTTTTGTCAATGGTAGAGAACCCTCTATCCCCGAACCAGTTCCTTTGATCCTGAATAACAAAGGCTACAGTTACATACTGACCCCTTAAATCAACATTCTTGTTGCTGATTGGTAAAGATGACCTCCTGAACTAACATCTTTGACTCTGATTGGCTGAACCTGAGGTCACAGAGACACTACATTGTTGAACCAATCTCTTGATTGGCTGAGGTCACAGTGAGGTCACAGTCTTCATTCCTAGAATTCTCATGCTTGAAAACTGAGCTTTCTACTCAGATCATACAGACCAAGGGTGGAAGAGAAAAATATGACATCAGAGTGGAAAATAGCTTCTCAAGGGGGACCTGGTAAACGCTCATCATAGGAAATACACATATTGCTGGTGGGATGGCTCAGTGGGTAAAGGCACTTGCCATCAATTTGACAACCTGAATTAGATCTGCAGGACCCTGCTGTGGGATGTTCTGTATGGCAAATGTGTTGCTCTGATTGGTCAATAAATAAAACACTGATTGGCCAGTGGCTAGACAGGAAGTATAGGCGGGACTAACAGAGAGGAGAAAAGAAAGAACAGGAAGGTGGAAGGAGACACTGCCAGCCACCACCAGGACAAGCAGCATGTAAAGATGCCGGTAAGCCACGAGCCACGTGGCAAGGTATAGATTTGTAGAAATGGATTAATTTAAGATATAAGGACAGTTAGCAAGAAGACTGCCACGGCCATACAGTTTGTAAGCAATATAAGTCTCTGTGTTTACTTGGTTGGGTCTGAGCGGCTGTGGGACTGGCGGGTGACAAAGATTTGTCCTGACTGTGGGCAAGGCAGGAAAACTCTAGCAACAAATGGCACCAGAACGTGGGACAGGAATTTCCACTTAAAACCTGAGAAAGCGTAAAAAGAAGATTCTAAAACAGAGCTAAAACAGCTTCCTAATTATCTCTCTCAAATCAGCTGCAGCTTGCCGGTTTGAGCTACTTGTGGGTTCCTGGCATGTGCTCTTGACCTGCAGTGTGGCGGGAATGAGGCCTCTGCAAGTGGCACATTAAGCTGCGTGGTGGATTTAGCCTTTGCTAGTACAAAACAAAAAAAGAGGTTTCTGGGCTACATGCTGCTTGGATAAAAGCATAGACCCACAATAGCTCCCAGAGCTAGTGGTAAACGTACCAC
The DNA here is from genome assembly GCA_902168425.1 of Peromyscus attwateri. Taxonomy (NCBI): domain Eukaryota; kingdom Metazoa; phylum Chordata; class Mammalia; order Rodentia; family Cricetidae; genus Peromyscus; species Peromyscus attwateri. The sequence continues at coordinate 9,379 of CABHPP010167348.1, forward strand.
CGCCATGCTGGGAAGCTGAGGTGGGCAGAGCCAGCAGCCACAGCACTGTTTCAGTCTTAGAATGCTGCAGTTTAAAGTAACAGGTTCACAATAAGACAGATTCAGATGGAACAAGACTTTAAGTGCTTTAAAATGTGTGTAAAAATGTACGTAGGCTTCAAAGAGAGAGAAAAAGAAATATATACAGTTATAAAAAGAAATAAATAGTGTTGAAAAATAAAGTCTTTAAAGAGACAGTAAAGGTAGTATAAAATATAAGCCACATAAAGATGGATATCACACAGAGAATCTGGATTGTGTTGTCTTTGGCATTCTTAACTGCAGAGAGATATTTGATTGTAAAGGAAGCTGAGTTAAACCAATATGTATATTTTAAAGATACCTTGACTTCAAAATTTGGATGTAAGGATATGTTGCTTTGGAAAGGAAGCTCTGCTTTTGTTTCCACAGAAAGCCAGAGGCTATGGATTTGTTCCAGATTCAGATACATCAGGTTTGACCAGCCAAGACCCCCTGAAGGTCTCCGATGACACCATGGCCCAGATGATCCAACATCTAGAATGGTTTGAAGGCAACTGACTCAGACAATAGCCTCATGGACTATTCCATAATCCTAAAATTTTCTTTGTGTCCCCATAAGATACAGTGCCCCCCTCCAGCAGGAAGTAGTAAGAGAAGCTACACCCAAATTCCCAAATTATATGTAATTTACTTTGTTAAGGTTAAAACCTTCCTTTTTGAAAAAAAAGGGGGGGGAAGTGCTGTGGGATGTTCTGTATGGCAAATGTGTTGCTCTGATTGATCAATAAATAAAACACTGATTGGCCAGTGGCTAGACAGGAAGTATAGGTGGGACTAACAGAGAGGAGAAAAGAGAGAAGAGGAAGGTGGAAGGAGACACTGCCAGCCACCGCCAGGACAAGCAGCATGTAAAGATGCCGGTAAGCCACGAGCCACGTGGCAAGGTATAGATTTATAGAAATGGATTAATTTAAGATATAAGGACAGTTAGCAAGAAGCCTGCCACGGCCATACAGTTTGTAAGCAATATAAGTCTCTGTGTTTACTTGGTTGGGTCTGAGCGGCTGTGGGACTGGCGGGTGACAAAGATTTGTCCTGACTGTGGGCAAGGCAGGAAAACTCTAGCAACAGGACCCATATAGTGGAAGGAGAGAACTGACTCTTGAAAGTTGTCTTCTGACTTCCATTTGGGCACTATGGTTCAGTTCCCCAACTACAAAATAAATGAATGAAAAAGTATTGTACATACTGAAAAAGAAAAAAATTCCCATTGATATAGAATTTATGAGCAGAAGAGAACTGGAGCTGCTTTGTGTGTAGCATAGTGTTCATGTGGAGGGGAAGCCAGTCATTAACTTTGTAACATGATGAAGAGCTCAGAGATAGGAACATGAATGATTCTGGTTGAGTTTGGAGACCTGAAGACTGTTCCCCAGAAATCACGGTTGTATTAAGTTCTGAGAAATGAAGAATTTGTCTTTCTGGCAGTTTGTAGTAGGGTTCCTGCTTGGAAAGGTGAGATGGTGTTCTGCTTTTATTTCTTTTTTTTTATTTTTATTTTTATTTTTATTTTTTAATGCCGAATGCCGTTTATTGAAGGAGGGAGGAGGTCTTAAATACAAGCTTACAGCACAATGGGAGAACCCCAGAGGGCAGAAGTTCGCTACCCATGTTTTACAATCTTGCATCTAAGCTGTTAACGCCCATCAAGCAGGATACACAGACAAGGAACTTCCCTTAAGCATTCAGGAGGGTGGGACCCGGCAGGGAATTAGCATAGGGAGGATATCAAGGTCAAGGTCAGCAAGCAAGGCAACAGTTACCCAAAACGGGGGCCAGGGCTGCTTTTATTTCTGTTACTGGGACAAAATATTCTAACAAGAAGCAACTGAGAAGAGAAAGGGTTTATTTTAACTCACAATTCTGGTTTATAGTCCATTATTATTGGGAAGTCAAGACACTAGGAACTTGAAATAGCTAATCACCCCACAGATGAGAAGATAGAATAAATGCATGCATGCTCACTTGTTTATGCTCAGCTTGATTTCTCCACTCTTACACAGTTCAGGACCTTCTGCTTACCAAATGGTGCTACCCATGGTGGGCTGTGTTTTCCTACATCAATTAGCATGAAATCCCCACAGACATACCCACAGGCCAACCCAATGTTGACAATCCTTCACTGAGACTCTCTTCCCTGGTGATTCAGGTTGTGTACAAATGACAATTTGCCCTTCACACATGTGTGTGGAAGGAAAAAAAAGATGCCTATTGAAATAGAATCTATGAGAAGAAAGACTGAGTTACTTTATTCATAGTGTTCCTGAGGAGGGGAGACTGGTCATTAACTGTGTAACATGGCAAAGGGCACAGTGATTATATGAACATGGAGGATCAGCAACTGAATCCAAGCTCATATAAAAAAGATCATTCATCACAATCAAGTTGGCTTCATTCTAGAGACTCAGGGATGATTCAACATAGGTAAATCAAAAAATGTTATCCATCATGTAAGTGAACTTAAAGACAGAAATCACATGATTACCTCATTATATGCAGAAAAAGGCCTTTGGAAAAGTCCAACATCTCTTCATATAAAAAGCCATGGAGAAGCTGGTGATGGAGGGCTTATATCTCAATATAATAAAGGCTACATGCAAATATATCGCTGGCACATACCAATTAGAGAGAAACGCAAAGCATTTCCACTAGGATGAGGAACAAAGTAAGGGTGCATACTCTCCACTCCTAGTCAATATAGTTCTTTGAAGTCTTATAGTGCAACAAGAGAAGAGAAAAAAATTAAGGGATGCAAATAGGAAAAGAAGAAGTCAGTGTATCCCTATTTGCAGAGAGCAGGAAATGGGAAGGGTCTAGGGACAAAATATTATGAAGAATTTATCTCCAGTGACCTACTTCCTCAAGGAAATACCACCTTCTAAAGGAGTTTCCAGAAGTTTCCAAAGCAGTGCTACCCTCTGGGGACTTAGGAATTTACTCATGAGCCTGTGGAGAATGGTTCATACTCAAAGCAGAACACTGTACTTCAATTTCTAACTCTGATCACTGGGAGTTCTAGGAGAACCTGTCTCCAGAAGGTTCTTAGGAGAATCAAGTGAACTGCTTGGTAGCAAGGCATCTAAATGCTCAATCAGTGGGTTAGTGACTGATATTGTTTGTATTTATGCACTTATAACCTTGTGTGGTGGCTTAAATGAAAATAGGCCCCAAGCCCATATGTTTGAATACTTGGTCCCCCGTTGGAGGAACTGTTTGGGTAAGATTAAGTGTGACCTTGTTTAGGGAGGTGTGTCACTGAGAGTGAGTTTTGAGGCTTGCCTGGTGTTTTCTCTGCCTCCTGCTTGTGCTTTTAGAGATGAGAGCTCTAGGCTGTTGTAGCTGCCACGCCTTTACCCCACTATCATGGACTCTCACCCTCTGAAATCACAAGCCCAGTTAAACGTGTTTTTCAAGTTGTATTGGTCATGGTATCTTACCACAGGGGAAAAGTAACCTGAACACTTTCTATATGGGTATGTTTACTCACTTCCAGCCTGTCATCTCTCATCAGATGGTAATCTCAATGCAGGTGGAGACTTCACCTTTCCCATGAAGTGTCCCCAGTTTCAAGTGAGAGGTCTTTGTTGTTCTTCGATATAATTATGGAGGGAATCTTGGAGATTGGGCTACTCAGAGACATTGAGATATAACTCCCTGTTCTTGTTCTTTTTACATTTTTTTTATGTATCCGTGTGTGTGTGTGTGTGTGTGTGTGTGTGTGTGTGTGTGTGTGTGTGTGCGTGTTTGCATGTGTGGTCCCATGTGTCTGGAGGTGCAGGTGTCCATGTGTGTGAACCTGTGGGTGCCCGAGGTTGATGTTGGGAGTCATCCTAATTCTATCTTCCAACTTACTCATTGAGGAAGGGTATCCTAGTTAGATTTTTAATACTGTGATAAGCAACATGACCAAAGGAAACCTGGGGAAGAAGGGGTTTATTTCATCTTATACACCTCAATCACACTCTATTTCAGAGGGAAATCAGGGCAGGGACTGATTCTATTGCTGTGATAAAACTTGATGACCATAAACAATTTGGGGAGGAAAGGATTTATTCAATCTTACACCTCTAAGCAACAGTCCATCACCGAGGGCAATCAGGGCAGGAACTCAAGGCAGGAATCTGGAAAAATATTTATTTTTCATAATGTGTATGCCTGTGTGTCCGTGTGTGGGTGTGTGCACACAGAGGCCAGAAGAGGGTCCTGGATCTCCTGGATCTGGAGTTACAGAGGGTTGTAAGCAGCCCAACATGGGTATTAGGAGCTGAACTCCAGTCCCCTGGAAGAGTATCAAGTGCTCTTAGCCACTGAGTCATATCTAGCCCCAAAAATCAGTCTTACCGCAATCATAAGTAAGCCCACTCCCACCTTTTATATACACTGCCTCATATTTAACTTCTTTTTCTGTTTTTTTTTTTGTGGGTTTTTTTTTTTTTGGAAAAGACTTTACTAGATGCTTCAAGATGTCCTTGACTCACAATCTAACTCAGGCTGGCCTTGAGCTCAGGACAATCCTTCTGCATCAGTCTCCAAGACTGCGCATTTTTTCTTAATGTGCATACCTTTAAAACTTTTAATTTTTTCTTTTATTAGCACTCCTAATTCATCACACACTGTACATGGTATGGATTCTCCTGTTTATTGTCTCTTTGCTGTAATAACACAGATGACACAAGGGCCAGGATCTTACCCACTTTATTTGTTATGGTCCTGACACATGTTAAAGTGCAAATTAACCATGGTCCAAAGATATGAACAATTCACATACTTTTCCTTTCTTGCTTTATTCTATTATGAGCAGTTTTAATTCCCCTGCTACAATTTGGCTTTGCTTTTGACATAGAACATGTCACACTGTGTGCTGTTGCATGTGCGTATACATGTGGATTATGCACAAGTGTGCATGTGTGTTCACATGTAGGTGCAGGTACACATGCATGTGGAGGTTGATGTTGATATCAATTGCTTAGTTAGAGGTTCTTTGCTGTGATAAAACATCATGATCATAAGTAACTGGGGGGGGAGGATTTATTTAATCTTACATTTCCATCATTGAGGGCAATCAGGGCAGGAACTCAAGGCAGGAATCTGGAAGCAGGAACTGATGCAGAGGCCATGAAGGAGTGCTGCTTGTTGGTTTTCTCCTTATGGTTTGCTTGTGTGCTTTCTTATAGCATCTAGGACCACCACCCCAGGGGTGGTCCTGACCACAGTGAGCAGGGCCCTCTCACATTAATCATCGATCAAGAAAATGCACCATAGAGTTTCTCACAGGCCAATCTGATAATGGCATTTTCTCAGTTGAGTTCCCTTTCCCCAGATAACTCTAGCTTGTGTCAAGTTGACATAAATGTAGTCAGCACAGGCAAATTTCTTGATTGTGATCTGCCTTTTTATAAGACTGATTTTTGTTTTTATTTATGTGTACGTGTGAGTGTCTGTAAGCAGATATGAGCACATGTGTGTAGTTTCCCAGAAAAGCCAGAAGAGGGCATCAGATTCCCCTAGAGCTATAATTACAGATGGTTGCCAGTGATTTGTAAACCATCATAGGTGCTGGGAACTGAACTTGAATCCTCTGCTCAAACAGAACAGGCTGTTAACCACTGAACCATCTCTTCAGCCTCAATTACTCTCCACTTTATACATCCAGGCAGGGTCTCGCTGAACCCAGAGATCACCAACTGCCCTGGTATGGCTAGCCAGCTTGCTCTGGGATCTCTGCTTCCTTCATGCTGGGATTATAGGTGGGCTGCCACAGCCACATGACTTTTATGTGAGTTCTGGGGATCTGTACTCTGGTTTTCACACTTGCACAGAAGACACTTTTACTTGCTAAACTCTTGTGTTCATGGGATGCACTCGTCTTACCACACTCCCTGCCCCCACCATCCTGAAGCAGCTACCCTGACACAATGATAGAATGGCCTTTTAAAGATAGTGCTAAAGTTTCCATTGAGTGGTTATAGCTTGAAGAGCTGGGGCAAGGTTCTTCAGAAGGACACTTCCACATCCCCAGTTAAGTTTCACCCACTCTAATCCTCCCCAACCCCCTGTCTTCATTCACAGTATCTTCCTAGAGTTTGAAACTGATTATTTTTGATTTTTTGGGTTTTTTGATTTTTTGAGACAGGGTTTCTCTGTGTAGTTTTGGTGCCTGTTCTGGATCTCGTTCTGTAGACCAGGCTGGCCCCAAACTCACAGAGATCCGCCTGGCTCTGCCTCCCAAGTGCTGGGATTAA
>CABHPP010167348.1:16101-28411 GCA_902168425.1 Peromyscus attwateri
TGTTTTTTTTTGTGGGTTTTTTTTTTTTTTGGAAAAGACTTTACTAGATGCTTCAAGATGTCCTTGACTCACAATCTAACTCAGGCTGGCCTTGAGCTCAGGACAATCCTTCTGCATCAGTCTCCAAGACTGCGCATTTTTTCTTAATGTGCATACCTTTAAAACTTTTAATTTTTTCTTTTATTAGCACTCCTAATTCATCACACACTGTACATGGTATGGATTCTCCTGTTTATTGTCTCTTTGCTGTAATAACACAGATGACACAAGGGCCAGGATCTTACCCACTTTATTTGTTATGGTCCTGACACATGTTAAAGTGCAAATTAACCATGGTCCAAAGATATGAACAATTCACATACTTTTCCTTTCTTGCTTTATTCTATTATGAGCAGTTTTAATTCCCCTGCTACAATTTGGCTTTGCTTTTGACATAGAACATGTCACACTGTGTGCTGTTGCATGTGCGTATACATGTGGATTATGCACAAGTGTGCATGTGTGTTCACATGTAGGTGCAGGTACACATGCATGTGGAGGTTGATGTTGATATCAATTGCTTAGTTAGAGGTTCTTTGCTGTGATAAAACATCATGATCATAAGTAACTGGGGGGGGGAGGATTTATTTAATCTTACATTTCCATCATTGAGGGCAATCAGGGCAGGAACTCAAGGCAGGAATCTGGAAGCAGGAACTGATGCAGAGGCCATGAAGGAGTGCTGCTTGTTGGTTTTCTCCTTATGGTTTGCTTGTGTGCTTTCTTATAGCATCTAGGACCACCACCCCAGGGGTGGTCCTGACCACAGTGAGCAGGGCCCTCTCACATTAATCATCGATCAAGAAAATGCACCATAGAGTTTCTCACAGGCCAATCTGATAATGGCATTTTCTCAGTTGAGTTCCCTTTCCCCAGATAACTCTAGCTTGTGTCAAGTTGACATAAATGTAGTCAGCACAGGCAAATTTCTTGATTGTGATCTGCCTTTTTATAAGACTGATTTTTGTTTTTATTTATGTGTACGTGTGAGTGTCTGTAAGCAGATATGAGCACATGTGTGTAGTTTCCCAGAAAAGCCAGAAGAGGGCATCAGATTCCCCTAGAGCTATAATTACAGATGGTTGCCAGTGATTTGTAAACCATCATAGGTGCTGGGAACTGAACTTGAATCCTCTGCTCAAACAGAACAGGCTGTTAACCACTGAACCATCTCTTCAGCCTCAATTACTCTCCACTTTATACATCCAGGCAGGGTCTCGCTGAACCCAGAGATCACCAACTGCCCTGGTATGGCTAGCCAGCTTGCTCTGGGATCTCTGCTTCCTTCATGCTGGGATTATAGGTGGGCTGCCACAGCCACGTGACTTTTATGTGAGTTCTGGGGATCTGTACTCTGGTTTTCACACTTGCACAGAAGACACTTTTACTTGCTAAGCTCTTGTGTTCATGGGATGCACTCGTCTTACCACACTCCCTGCCCCCACCATCCTGAAGCAGCTACCCTGACACAATGATAGAATGGCCTTTTAAAGATAGTGCTAAAGTTTCCATTGAGTGGTTATAGCTTGAAGAGCTGGGGCAAGGTTCTTCAGAAGGACACTTCCACATCCCCAGTTAAGTTTCACCCACTCTAATCCTCCCCAACCCCCTGTCTTCATTCACAGTATCTTCCTAGAGTTTGAAACTGATTATTTTTGATTTTTTGGGTTTTTTGATTTTTTGAGACAGGGTTTCTCTGTGTAGTTTTGGTGCCTGTTCTGGATCTCGTTCTGTAGACCAGGCTGGCCCCAAACTCACAGAGATCCGCCTGGCTCTGCCTCCCAAGTGCTGGGATTAAAGGCGTGAGCCACCACTGCCCGGCTGATTATTTTTGGTTTTTCAAGACAGTGTTTCTCTGTGAAACAGTCCTAGCTGTCCTGGAACTCACTCTGTGGAACAGACTGGCCTTGAACTCACAGAGATCCGCCTGCCTGTGCCTCCCAAGTGCTGGGATTAAAGGCGTACACCACCACTGCCCAACAAGTTAGAAACTTATTTTAAGGGGAATTTCAAATAACAGAGGAGTGTGAAGAAAGTATAGATCGTACCCATCAATACTTGCACATATGATATCCCACTCGTGCACAACACATTAATTATAATCAGTAAAAACATTGACATTATGCTGCTTTTCTTTGTTCTCACCTCATGTCCTTCTGCTCCAGCTGCTCAGCCAGGACACCCTGTCACAGTTAGGTGTCACATCTCCTTAGGCTCCTCCTGGCTGGGAGAGTTTCCAGAATTTCTTTCATTTTGAGTGACCTTGACCAGTTTGAGGAAAACTACTCAGGTATATTATAAGATGTTTCTCTAACACAGTTTGTCTGGTTTCATTCCATTATTGGAATGAGGTTGTGGCAAGTGTGCTTCAGATCTAACCTCTGAGCAATCATCAAACACAACTACAATATTATGAACTATAGCTGCTGTGCTGTTCATTAGAACCCTGGAATATTTAAAATCTTATAACTAAAATTTTGTACTCTTTGACAGACATCACTCCAGCCCGTTACCAGCATCCTAGTCCTTGTTTCTGTAATCTCAACTTTAAAAACAAGTATTACACATAGAAATAATATTATGTTAAAATTGTCTTTTTGTGTCTTGCTTATTTCACTTAACATAATGTTCTCTAGACTTGTCCATGTTTTTGGAAAGATTTGTTTCCCTTTTATTTATCTTTATGTGTACGTGTGTGTGTGTGTGTGTGTGTGTGTGTGTGTGTGTGTGTGTGTGAACATACATGTGTGCAGTACCTGCAGAGTCCAGAAGAGGGTGTCCGATCTCCCAGAGCTGGAGTTGCAGGTGGATGTGAGCCACACAATGTTTGTACTGGGAGCTGAACTTGGGTCATCTTCAAAAGCAGCAAAGATTTTTAGCCACTGAGCCCTCTCTCCAGCTCCTGGCTGTCTTCCTCACTTGCTTTCCATCTTAGCCTTTTGAGACAAGGCCTCTCACTGAGCCCTGAGGTCATTGATAGATCTAGACTGACTAGCCAGCACTCACCAGGAATCCCCGTCTCTGATTTCCAAACACTGAGATTTCAAGTACTCGCTGCTGTGGTCACCTTTCTACGATAGGGCTGGGGAGGTAGCTCAGATCTTCATGCTTGCATGGCAAGCGCTTTACTGACCAAGCCATCTCCAAGACCCTTTGTTCATCTTCTCAATCGTCTCTGTCTTTCTCTTCCCTCTCTCATGTTGTATATGCATATATGTACACATGTGTATTTGTGTATGCTCCCTTCTCTGTCTCCCTCCCCCTGTGTGTGTGTGTGTGTGTGTGTGTGTGTGTGTACCCAGAGGTTGACATTTGTGTCTTCCTTCATCACTCTTCACATTATTATTTGAGATGGGGTCTGTCACTCAAACTGAGCTCTGTTCCAACTAGACTGGTTAGTCATAAGCCCTGGGGATCCACCTGTCTCTGCCTCCCGGGCTGGAGTCACAGGTACAAACCACTATGCATGGCTTTTACCTGGGTGCTGAGGGTTCAAACTCAGAGCCTTATGCTTGCACAACAGGCACGTCATCCACTGAGTCATCTTCCCAGGTCCCTTATTCCTCCTTGTGCATTGTGAGCTCCAGAACATGGAAGTGGGTTATTGGCCTAGTTTTAACTGTCAGCTTGACACAGCCTCAAGTCCCCTGAGAAAGGAGTCTCAACTGAGATGCTATCCAGATCAGAGTGGTGTGTGGGCATGTCTATGAAGAAACTGTCTTGGTTATTAAGTGGTGTAGTAGGGTCCAGCCCACTGTGGGTGGCACCATTCCAATGAACAGTTGGTCCTAGGCTGTATCAGAAAGCTAATGAAGCATGAGTCTATGAGCAAGTCAGCAAGTAGCATTCCTCCATGGCTTCTGCTGTATTTCCGTGGCCATGTGTGAGTTCCCTGGTCAGAGGCAATGCCTCTTGGCATAGCAGCTAGTCCTGTATCTTTCAGTTCCTACCCTGAGTTCCTGATCTCATTGCCATCAGTGATGGACTGTAATCCGGAAGTGTAAACAAAATAAAACCTTTCCTTCCATAAGTTGCTTTTGGTCAGAGTGTTTCATCACAGGAAAAACAAAAACAAAAGAAGAGTAGGGCAGCTAAGAATCAGTAACCAAATCGTTCTTAACTATGGCATTTGGGGATCTGATCATTCATTGCAGTGGGGAGGGGGCTGCCCTGTGCACTGCAGGATGCCAAGCAGAATCCCTGGCTTCTACACATTAGATTTCAGTATCCCCCACCCAATGTGGCAATCAAAAACGTCCTCTGGCATTGCCAAGGGTCTCCTGATAGACGGTCACCTCAAACTGGGAACTACTGTTGCCAACAAAACATCCAAGTGAGTCCTTTCAATCACTCAGCCCTATCGCTCAGTCACTTCCCACCTCTCCATCTTCCCCAGCGTGCTGCAAGCAAGGCACTGGTTCAGGCACTGAGGACTCAGAGAGAGGTGCGGCACAAGCACCATGCTAGTCTGCACTCTCATTTGACAGAAGGCAAGCTAGGCTCTCATGGAGCCAAGACATGCTTGGCTAAGCAGTGGCTGCAGCAGGCTGTGCCAAAAGTCTTTTCCTCTCTGGCAACTCCAGGATGCATTTCCTCAGCACAGAGACAAAGTTGCTGCCCCTGGGAGAGGTCTCAGCCATCATCAGCTTCTTTGCTAATGAGTTTAACCAGTCAAAAAGTTTCTTTGCAATTCCCAGACCAGCCAGGGCTTGTCTGCTCCTAACAAGCAGAGAGCCCTCATCTCTGGAGGCTACCCAAGATGAAAGAGAAGGCCAATTACTCCAGCCCTGTGGGGAGGAGACCTTGCTGGGTGCTCCAGGGTTAGCAGAGTTCTCACCCTTGGGAAGCCACCAGGAGTTTCAGCTTAATGAGACATGTCTTAGCCTTAGGAGAGGGGTTTGTTGTGTTGATCTAAACTGACTTGGGCTCTTGGAATTTCCAAATTGTGAGAGCAGGTGAGAGGAATCTCCCTGGGCATTAGGGACTTCAGGGAGCAGTTAGAAGTTGGCTGCCCTCAGCCCTGGGTTGTTTGTGTTGTGTTCTTTGAGTTACCTCACCTCTCTGTATGAATGTGATAGTCATCCCAGGTGTCAATGATGATTTCTTGGGCACACACACACACACACACACACACACACAATACCAACTTCTCTCAGTCCTGTGACTTTAGTTATCATTGATATTCTACCCATGGCTTCTCTGAATATCTGTTAATATCTGTCTGTCTATGTCCCACATATGTTGATCTATCTTCTTCATTGATCACCTCTGCCTGGCTCCCAAACTTGCACAGCATTTCCAAATGGAAATCTAACAGAAATCTCAAGTGAACACACTGAGGTGGAAACAGGCCTGTATGTCTCCCAATCTCTTCCTTTAGGTTGTGTGTGTATGTGTGTGTGTGTGTGTGTGTGTGTGTGTGTGTGTGTGTAAATAAAGGTTACCATTATCCATTAACATACTCAGGATGAAAGCCCAAAGCTCATCCCTAGCACCAAACCATGATGGCTAAAGGTAGAGTCATATGAATGAGTTCAAACCATGGCTTTTCCAAATACTAGCTGTGTGGCTTTGGACAAAAAAATGTTGTCTGTGTCTCAGCTTCATCTGTAAAAATGGAATATGGTAGGATTTACCTCATTGAGTTTTTGTTAGGAGGGAAGGAGATGTGTAATGATAGATGGGTAGATAAGTCATAGCAAGATGTAGATAGACAGACAGATGATAGATGATAGATAGATAGATAGATAGATAGATAGATAGATAGATAGATAGATCATACATATACACATACATACATAAGATAGATAAATAGGTAGGTAGAATATAAATTTGTAAAAGATAGGTAAATATAGAATAGATAAAAAGTAGATAGTAGATAGAGACATAAAAGGCAGATACATATATACATGCATGTATGCATACATAGATGATAGATAAAGCTAGATATAAATAGCAAGATAGGTTGATAGAGGATAGATGATAGACAGACAGATAGAAGATAGGCAGGCAGATACATAGATAGATAGATAGATAGATAGATAGATAGATGATAAAGAATAGACAGATAAATAGGAAGATAGATTGAGAGATATTAAAAAGTAGATGATAGATCAAAAGATGGAAAAATAGTTGAACAGATTGATAAATATGGGCAAATAGGTGATAGATGAACAGATAAAAGATAAGTGATAGGAAATAGATAGATGCTAGACAGAAAAGATAAATAGGTAGGTAGGTAGATAGATAGATAGATAGATAGATAGATAGATAGATAGATAGACAGATAGATAGATAGACAGATAGATAGATACTATACAGAAAATAGATATACAAATGGCAGATGATTGACATATAAAGATAGATAAATAGATACAGACTGATAAGTCAAAGATAGGTAAATACATAGAAGATAAATAGGTAGATAGAAGATAAACAGAAGCTAGAAATAAAAGATAGATAAATCAATAGGTAGATAAAATATAGACAGGTAGATAGACTATAGATAAATAGATAGAATATAGAAAGATAGATTGGTATACAGAAGATACTAGGAAATGTATAGATGATACACAGAATGATAGAAGAGAAAGTAGATATACAGATGATAGATAGATGGTAGATAAATATAGAAAATATTAGAGTTTAAAATAAAAATCCCATGGCAGGAAAGGTGTAGAATATAGATAGATTGATAGACAGAAGATAGATAAATTGACAGAAGATAGTAGATAGCTAGAAGATAGAAAGATAAATAGCAAATGATAGATAGATAGATAGATAGATAGATAGACAGACAGATGACAGATTAGATAGATATGGAGCACAGATAAACATTGTTCACTATTGCCATTTTGTGCTATTGCTGTTATTTCTACCACATCAATGGCAAGACTCTCCGAGTTCATTCCATACTACATCTTCTTATGGTTTGGTCTCTACATTAGAATTCAAGCAGGATTTTAAAACTACCATTCAGGCTATGTCCTTCTCAGAAAAGCCCCTCAAAGGGCATGTGACCATGCTGAACTTCATATCTAACCCACAAAACTGAGGTCCTCTCTTGGGGTTCTTAAGAATGAACTAAAACAGAAGTTCAAGGGCAATTTTATTAGCGTTTAAAAGAAAAACCCCAGGTCAGGGAAGGTATAACTCTCAGCAGCTTCCTGTAGGAGAATGAAGGAAAAAAGAAAAACAAAAAACAAACAAAGAAGAGCATGCCCTTCCAGACATATGGTGAACAAGCAGCCACATAGTTGGGGGATAGACTTTAGAGACAAAGAAAGCTCAAGATATTGCTGGAATCCAAAGTGTTAAAGGAAGCTTGCTTAGAAAAGAGATAGAAGAAAAGAAGTGCTGTGGAATAATCCTTCAGTATGCTGTGAATGTGTATTACTCTCATTGGTTAATAAAAAAGCTGACTGGCCTATTGAAAGGCAGAATAAGGCTAGGTGGGAAAGCCAAACTGAAAGTGCTGGGAAGAAGAAGGGCAGAGTCAGAGATGCAAGTCAGCTGCCCAAGAAACAAGACATGCTAGAGGGCAGGTGAAGCCATGAGCCATGTGGCAATACATAGATTAATAGAAATAGGTTGATTTAAATGTAAGAGCTAGTTAGTAATAAGCCTGAGCTATTGGCCAACCATTCGTAATTAATAGAAGCCTCTGTGTGTTTATTTAGGACAAGGTAGTCAGGACAGGAAAACTCCCCCTACAAAGAACTAATGTTTTTCAAAGCAGGCAGACCTATGAAACAACATGGTTGCAGGCTTGTAAGCTGCTGTGATAGTGCTGGGATTCTGGGAAAGAAGAGTACAGCATCTCATTTGAGGACTCATTATTCCACTCATTTCTTTAGCACTACTCATGGTTAGCCTGCCTTTCTGGAGGTGCCCCTTGGCTTGGTGATTGACCCAGCCCAAGCGGAATGTTAGGTCTCCACCCAGTCAAGAGATTCAGATTAATTTTTTGACTGGGAGGAGTTTTCTCTTAATGGGTATGGGCTTTACTGCTAACAAACATATGCATTATGTATTATAAAGGATTACTAGAATGCAATAAGAAAATGACAGTGTCTTAGTCACTGTTCTATTGCTGTGAAGAGGCACGATGACCATGATAACTCTTATGAAAGAAAGCATTTAACTGGAGCTTGCTTACAGCTTCTAAGGTTTAGTCCATTATTATTATGGCGGTGAGTGAGCATGGGGGATTGCAGGCAGAGATGGTGCTAGAGAAGTTGAGAGTTCTACATCTGGATCCATAGGCAGCAGGAAGAGAGAGATGATGCTGGGCCTGACTTGAGCATTTGAAACCTCAAAGCCTACACCCAGTGACACACTTCCTCCATCAAGGCCACACCTACCTCACCAAGGTGACACCTCCTAATCCCTGTCCAGTACTGCCACTCCTTAAGGACCACACATTCAAATATATGAGCCTGGGGTTGGGGATTTAGCTCAGCGGTAGAGTGCTTGCCTAGCAAACGCAAGGCCCTGGGTTCGGTCCTCAGCTCCGGAAAAAAAAAAAATCAAATATATGAGCCTATGGGAGGGGGGGCATTTAAATCACCATAGGCAGAAAGCCAAATTAAAGAGTTGGAAAAAGATTTTGAACGCACTCCAATGAGATGGCTCAGTGGGTAAAAGTGACTGTAGCCAATCTTGATGATCTGAGTTCAATCCCCAGAACCTACATGGTAGAATTAAAGAATCAACCCCCACAAGTTATCCTCTGACCTACACACATGTACAGTGTGGCGCACAAACATGCACATACTCACATATATACATAAACAAATAAAATGAATAAAATAAAATAACCATGAACAAGAAAGGATATTTAGGCAATGTTAAGTAAGTAAAGAGAGCAAATGCATTTATTATTAACAAAGATTAATTAAACATGGAAAATACAAAATACACTTAACTATATGGTCTGATAATTTTATAAAACAAGAGTTACATTTGAATAAATATCTGTTAAAACAAATGGAAGAATTGCTTAGGGGTTAAGAGCATTCACTGTTCAACCATGAGGATCAGAGGTTGGATCCCAGTACCCATGTAACAAGCCAGGCATCCCACACATACGTGTAACTCCAGTTCCAGGGACAGGAAGATGGCTGGGGCTTGCTGGCTTCCAGCCTAGGTCAGAGAACACAAGCTCCAGATTCAGGAACAGACCCACCTCAAAGGAATAAGCAGAGGATGATAGAGGAGAGATCTGATGTGCTCTTCCGGTCTGTACATACATATATGTGCACACACCACAGCATATGTGCATGCACTGGCATATACATACATAAATATTAAAAATAATAGATATGATCACATACCCTTCAGAACGACCAGGCAAGGAAAGCATGGAGACAGGAGGAGGGGCAGCTGGCCATTTCATCTGTAGTCAGGAAACAGAGATGAATGCTGATACTCAGGCCGAGTTTTTTCTTTTTATTTAGCCTGGGATCTGAGCTTCTACATTTGGGTTTTTCCACCTAAATTAAACCATTCTAGAGACTCTCTTCACAGATATGCCCAGAGATTTGCCTCCAATCATGATACTAGATCCTGTGCAGTTGACAATCAATATAAAATATTGCACTATGGAAACATAAACTAAAATAAAAAGATGATTTTTGGCCATTGGGTAACCATGAGTTTAAAAACTGTCCATTTAGTCATAAAGACAAAAATTGATTCTTAGACACATAACTCATATATATTGATAAAGTACATTCATATTGAGTTGAATAACTTCCCAGGAATAAAGTGTGCACACCCATTGATTCAGCGATTCCAATTTATTGGAAATATCTGTACCTATATACAAAGAGGGAATGTATTGTTGTATAAATAGATAGAGGTATGGTTGGGGAGATGGGTCAGTGGTTACAGCCCTTGCCCTTGCAAACATGAGGACCAGAGTTCAGGTATCCAGAACTAGGTAAATATGGATGAGTGTGGTGGCCCACCCATAATTCCAGCCTCACAGGAGATTCCCCAGTGCAAGCTGGCTAGTGATCAGCCATATGGGTCAGCTTTGAGTTTGACTGAGAAACCCTGCTTCAGTGGCGAAGCAGGAAGAACTCTTGATGATGATTCTAGACATCAACCTAAGGCCTCCATGTGCATACATACACATACAAAAACATATACATACCAGTGGCCAAACATACAAAAGCATAAGCATATATATGTACACATATATATGCATAGACCACACACATAGATGAAAATAGAAAAATAAAATAATTATAAAATAAATGGATATAAGATAAAGCACAAAGATCAATAATATATATGAATATCCACTGTAATCAATAAGAAAATATTTTGAAAATGAAATGCCACTTACAAGAGCAACCAAACCCAAGGGTGATGACAAACAAAAAGTATACTAAATAATACATAAGGAAATTTGTTGAACATACTTAAAAAAGATATAATCTAAGATGTTTTTTACTTAATTGATGTATATGAGTAAACATATACAACGTAATATGTTTATTTTAAAATATTTGTTTACATGTGAGTGGGTGCACATGCCAGGGTGTATGGAGACGAGCAGAGAGTGCTGAGCATCCTCCTCTATTATTCTCTACTTATTTCTTTGAGGCAGGGTCTCTCTGTGAATCTGGGTCTTTTGTTTTCTCTGCTAGACCAGAAGCCAACAAGCCCCAGCAATCCTCTTGTCTCTGCCCAACTCACACTTGAGGTTATAGAAGTGCACAGGATCTCTGGTCTGTTTTATGGGTGCTGGGATTTGAACTTTGTTCCTTGTGATTGTGCAGCAACAGCTCTCAATCAATGAACCGTCTCTCTGGCCTACAACTCAAGATATTTGGGAAAGATGTAAGAATGCCAGTTGCAGAACCATTAGCCTTGGCCAAAAGGTTGAAAACAGATGAAGAGTCCACTAAGGTGAAAATGGACACCTTAATTTTTTTATTTACAGCATGGAGTTATCTGCAGGTTTATTTTTAAAGGTATTTCTAACTAAGAGTCCTATTTAATATTTGTCTGAGACCACTTTAAATGCAAAGTACCTAGAAAGGCAAAATAGTAGATAGCATAATGTCCACTACCAATGAGCATTATCAGAAAATCCTAGAAAGGTCACAGCTGGAGCCAGGACTGATACCCTGCCTGCCAAAGAGCCTCATCCTCAGAGCTTAGAACCACCACAGCACACAAGGTCCCAGAGGTGAGCCTGGGCAAACTACCAAGAAAAGCAGAGAGAGAAAAAAGGTGGAGCTGTGGCTCAGAGCCAACCTCAAGGACTTTAGGAGACCTGGCCCATCCCCAAGGCTGTCCTTGCTATAGCTTAAAAAGTGTGGCTTCATCCTTGAGTAAAGAGTTCCTATCTTGAATCTGTACCCAAACGGCCCCTCAAGGATCTGGTCTCCCACTATCCCAGCCCAGCACCAAATAGGCTTCAGCTTCACCTACTGTATGGGGATAGTGGTCAGCAGCCAGGTAGGTTGCCCTGCTACACATTTCTAAGCAGCTGCCATTTTATGCCTGGGATGCCTGAGACAGCAGAGGTGTGCTCATCTTGGGTTGTGGGGGTGGTCAGTCAAGGCTTAGCTTAGCACGCCCACAACAGTGTCAACATAAAATAAAACTGCTTTATAGAGAACAAGGAAGTTGTTTATTCTGAGCCAAATCACCATCACACAGGAGCACAGATTTTAAAGTTATCCTTTATCCTGATGGACATGGTCCCTCTACAGAATTTACATAAGTAGTTTTACAATCACAGAAGTAGAGTGAGCCAAATATGGTTTTATCAGATAGGTATATATAGAATATGCAGGTATATATAGAAGGTATATATATATATGCATACATAGAAGAATCTCTTCTATAGAGTTCAGAAGCTAGGGGTCTGCTTGGCTCATCATAAAACCCAAGAGGTTTTGTGTGGTTGTTTATTTGAGGCAGGATCTCCTTTGCTGGTCTCAAACCAACTCTGTAATTGAGGCTGGCCATCAATTCTTGATCCTCTCACTTCTATCCCCTGAGTCCTGGAATGCCTGGGCGTGTAGTTCTATCTAGTCAGGAAAATATTGGATGCAGAGGTCGGTACTGACTAATAACGGGCCTGGAGATAGTCTATGATAACTTTGGCTCTAACGAGCCTGCAAGATTTCTCCCATCAGTTAGGGTCTAAGAGTCTGTAGGCTCTTGAATACCCACATGGCTTCTGAGGACCTCAATTGCTGTAGCTATGAGAACTTGGGCAATTTCCTTCACATCTCTGTGCCTGTTT
>CABHPP010167349.1:5403-15718 GCA_902168425.1 Peromyscus attwateri
ATTAAAGGCGTGCGCCACCACCGCCCGGCAAGAATTATTTTTCTATTGTGTATATATGATATTCTTCTCAAGTTTTCATCTGGAAATATATTTATGTATATTCATTTTTATTCAATTTGTTCTTCATAGGAAGGTGACTCACTCAATAGTACAAATTGGACTCAATAGGTTAAAAAAATGAGGACACAAAGCTGTATGGGTAGGCAAAGGAGTGTATCTAGAAAGAGCTGGGGGAATGTTTAAAACATATTTGTGTGAAATCATCAAAAGAATTAATAAAATATGAAAAAACTTCATAATAAAAAATAGAGTGACCACGTAGTCTAGAAATCTTACTTCTGGGTACATTTCCAAAAGCAATGAAATCAGGGGGTTCAGGAGATGGCCTGGTGGGTAAAGTACTTGTGCAAACCTGAAGACCTATGTTCAGATCTCCATCACTCATGTAAATCCAGGCATGATGGCTCACACTTGGAATGCCAGGGTGGAGACAGGTGGAGACGGTGGATCCTGGGGGCTAACCAGCCCGTCCATCCAAAACAGAAAGCTCTGGTTGGCTGAGAGATCCTGTTTCAAAAAGACAAGGTGGCCAGGGATATAGATCAGTGGGTGAAGGCACTTATGGCCAAGCCTGATGACCCGAGTTTGATCCACTGAGTCCACATGGTGGAAGAAGAGAATTGAGTCCTACAAGTTGTCCTTTGTCCACACACACATTTGTCGTGGCGTGCTCTGCCCTCAATCAATAAATCAAACAATTTGAAAGTTAAAGACAAGGTAGAGAGATATAACAAAGTGATAGAGGAAATCAGAAGCCAACTTCTGTCCTGTTAGGATAATCTTTACTGGGTGAAGATGTGTCTATGTTTTACCTCACCTGCCTAAGGCACCTTCTGATTGGTTTAATAAAGAGCCGAACAGCCAATAGCTAGGCAGGAAGAGGATAGGTGGGACTTCTGGGCAGAGATAGGAACCCTGGGAAAGAACCTGAGGCAGAAAGAGTCTGAGGCATAGGAGCTTCATCAGCCAGATGTGGAGGAAGCTGGACATGGTATTGAGGCAAGGTAACAAGCCACATGACAGAACATAGATTAATACAAATGGGTTAATTTAAGTTATAAGAGCTAGTTGGGAACAAATCTAAGCTAAGGCCAAGCTTTCATAATTAATAAGAAATCTTCACATCATTATTTGGGAGATGGCAGTCCAAAGAAAGACCTGTTACATAAGCATATGCACATGTACGTGTACCCTCTGCACACACATACTATATGGATACTACATACATCTACATGATAAAGGAAGCAATAAAATCATACTGAAGAGGTGTCTGTGTACCCATGTTACTGAAGCACTAGTCAGTCATGATAGCCAGGAAATAACTCTGTCCACCAACACATAAAAACATAAAGAAAATGGCATGTGCATGCAACGGGGTTACATTGAGTCTGATATGGTTTAATATGAAATGTATCCAGTCAGCTCATGAGTTGAACTGGTCCCTGACTAATGGAATTTGGGGAAGTGGTGGGAACTTTAGTGTTGGGAGAATTCCCATAGAGCTACAGCTGGTTAGATTCTGGAGTGTTAGCACCTAGTTTTGATCTGCCTTTTGTGATTGCTACCTCCTGTCTCCAGTACCTTCTGTTTGAAGTCTTATCTGAGAGTTTCCTAGGGGTTCAAGGCCTATGCAAACTTGGTTTAGGGACAACCCAGAACACTGTGGTATTCTTTTATTGAGAATTTGCATTGGGCATTGTCCCTTCGGGGGCCTTAGAAAAGAGGTTTTGGTTTATGGAATTGGCTTGCTAAAGGTGTGAATGGTATAACAATAAAAGGGCCCTTTGCTAAGCTGCAGTGAGTCAGTCCAGAGAGACGGGTTCCCCTATAGCTGGAAGAGGCTGAAAACCATCCTTGAGGTGCCTGTGTCTTGATTTCATGGATCCGTGTGAACCTACACCTGATAAACAACACTTTAGGTGAGGTCTAGCTGGAGAATCCAGGGTGCTGGGAAGTGTGCCTTTGAAAGTTGTGCCTGGCCACCAAAGCCTGACTCAGTCTCTGCTTCTTGTTTATCATGAGTCGAAGAAGCTCTTCCACATGCTCCCACTGCCGTGATGTTCTGTCTCACCACAGGCTCAGAAACCATGGAGCCTGCCATGCTGGGTGAAAAAAATCTCTGAAACCACGAGGCAAAAATAAGTCTGTCCTCCCTGAAGCTGTGACTAACACACACCCACAATAACATGTGTGAGCCACAAGGACCTGATGTAAAGTGAAACCAACAGACACGGAAAGGCAATACTGTGACATCTCACTTATATGGAGACTCTGAATGGCAGAACCCAGAGAAGCACAGCAGTGAATGGTGTTTCTCCAACACTGCCATATTGAGATCTGGTTCAAAGGATGGGGAATTTCAGGTAGGAAGGAGGAATTCCTGAAACAAGGCCAGTGAGATGATCAGTGGGTAAAGTCATTTGCTGCCAAGCCTGATGACCTGAGTTCAAACCCAGGGACCCACATGGTAGAAGGTGTGAACTGACTATTGTGAGCTGCCCTCTGACCTTCATATAAGTATTGTGGTGTACAAATACATCACACACAATAAATAAAGTAAATAAATGTAAAGGGAATTCTGAAACATATCTTGTCATCATTCCAATATGATAAATACATTGATTACTTCTATTTAGCCATTCCTCAATGCCTATACATATTGAAACATCAAATTGTAGATCATCAATATATACATTTTTGTCAACTTTAAATATTTCTTTAGTGAAGGAAAATGAATAAACAAATTGTAAAGATAATTTATTGAGTTTTGTCAATGGTAGAGAACCCTCTATCCCCGAACCAGTTCCTTTGATCCTGAATAACAAAGGCTACAGTTACATACTGACCCCTTAAATCAACATTCTTGTTGCTGATTGGTAAAGATGACCTCCTGAACTAACATCTTTGACTCTGATTGGCTGAACCTGAGGTCACAGAGACACTACATTGTTGAACCAATCTCTTGATTGGCTGAGGTCACAGTGAGGTCACAGTCTTCATTCCTAGAATTCTCATGCTTGAAAACTGAGCTTTCTACTCAGATCATACAGACCAAGGGTGGAAGAGAAAAATATGACATCAGAGTGGAAAATAGCTTCTCAAGGGGGACCTGGTAAACGCTCATCATAGGAAATACACATATTGCTGGTGGGATGGCTCAGTGGGTAAAGGCACTTGCCATCAATTTGACAACCTGAATTAGATCTGCAGGACCCTGCTGTGGGATGTTCTGTATGGCAAATGTGTTGCTCTGATTGGTCAATAAATAAAACACTGATTGGCCAGTGGCTAGACAGGAAGTATAGGCGGGACTAACAGAGAGGAGAAAAGAAAGAACAGGAAGGTGGAAGGAGACACTGCCAGCCACCACCAGGACAAGCAGCATGTAAAGATGCCGGTAAGCCACGAGCCACGTGGCAAGGTATAGATTTGTAGAAATGGATTAATTTAAGATATAAGGACAGTTAGCAAGAAGACTGCCACGGCCATACAGTTTGTAAGCAATATAAGTCTCTGTGTTTACTTGGTTGGGTCTGAGCGGCTGTGGGACTGGCGGGTGACAAAGATTTGTCCTGACTGTGGGCAAGGCAGGAAAACTCTAGCAACAAATGGCACCAGAACGTGGGACAGGAATTTCCACTTAAAACCTGAGAAAGCGTAAAAAGAAGATTCTAAAACAGAGCTAAAACAGCTTCCTAATTATCTCTCTCAAATCAGCTGCAGCTTGCCGGTTTGAGCTACTTGTGGGTTCCTGGCATGTGCTCTTGACCTGCAGTGTGGCGGGAATGAGGCCTCTGCAAGTGGCACATTAAGCTGCGTGGTGGATTTAGCCTTTGCTAGTACAAAACAAAAAAAGAGGTTTCTGGGCTACATGCTGCTTGGATAAAAGCATAGACCCACAATAGCTCCCAGAGCTAGTGGTAAACGTACCACCGCCATGCTGGGAAGCTGAGGTGGGCAGAGCCAGCAGCCACAGCACTGTTTCAGTCTTAGAATGCTGCAGTTTAAAGTAACAGGTTCACAATAAGACAGATTCAGATGGAACAAGACTTTAAGTGCTTTAAAATGTGTGTAAAAATGTACGTAGGCTTCAAAGAGAGAGAAAAAGAAATATATACAGTTATAAAAAGAAATAAATAGTGTTGAAAAATAAAGTCTTTAAAGAGACAGTAAAGGTAGTATAAAATATAAGCCACATAAAGATGGATATCACACAGAGAATCTGGATTGTGTTGTCTTTGGCATTCTTAACTGCAGAGAGATATTTGATTGTAAAGGAAGCTGAGTTAAACCAATATGTATATTTTAAAGATACCTTGACTTCAAAATTTGGATGTAAGGATATGTTGCTTTGGAAAGGAAGCTCTGCTTTTGTTTCCACAGAAAGCCAGAGGCTATGGATTTGTTCCAGATTCAGATACATCAGGTTTGACCAGCCAAGACCCCCTGAAGGTCTCCGATGACACCATGGCCCAGATGATCCAACATCTAGAATGGTTTGAAGGCAACTGACTCAGACAATAGCCTCATGGACTATTCCATAATCCTAAAATTTTCTTTGTGTCCCCATAAGATACAGTGCCCCCCTCCAGCAGGAAGTAGTAAGAGAAGCTACACCCAAATTCCCAAATTATATGTAATTTACTTTGTTAAGGTTAAAACCTTCCTTTTTGAAAAAAAAGGGGGGGGAAGTGCTGTGGGATGTTCTGTATGGCAAATGTGTTGCTCTGATTGATCAATAAATAAAACACTGATTGGCCAGTGGCTAGACAGGAAGTATAGGTGGGACTAACAGAGAGGAGAAAAGAGAGAAGAGGAAGGTGGAAGGAGACACTGCCAGCCACCGCCAGGACAAGCAGCATGTAAAGATGCCGGTAAGCCACGAGCCACGTGGCAAGGTATAGATTTATAGAAATGGATTAATTTAAGATATAAGGACAGTTAGCAAGAAGCCTGCCACGGCCATACAGTTTGTAAGCAATATAAGTCTCTGTGTTTACTTGGTTGGGTCTGAGCGGCTGTGGGACTGGCGGGTGACAAAGATTTGTCCTGACTGTGGGCAAGGCAGGAAAACTCTAGCAACAGGACCCATATAGTGGAAGGAGAGAACTGACTCTTGAAAGTTGTCTTCTGACTTCCATTTGGGCACTATGGTTCAGTTCCCCAACTACAAAATAAATGAATGAAAAAGTATTGTACATACTGAAAAAGAAAAAAATTCCCATTGATATAGAATTTATGAGCAGAAGAGAACTGGAGCTGCTTTGTGTGTAGCATAGTGTTCATGTGGAGGGGAAGCCAGTCATTAACTTTGTAACATGATGAAGAGCTCAGAGATAGGAACATGAATGATTCTGGTTGAGTTTGGAGACCTGAAGACTGTTCCCCAGAAATCACGGTTGTATTAAGTTCTGAGAAATGAAGAATTTGTCTTTCTGGCAGTTTGTAGTAGGGTTCCTGCTTGGAAAGGTGAGATGGTGTTCTGCTTTTATTTCTTTTTTTTTATTTTTATTTTTATTTTTATTTTTTAATGCCGAATGCCGTTTATTGAAGGAGGGAGGAGGTCTTAAATACAGGCTTACAGCACAATGGGAGAACCCCAGAGGGCAGAAGTTCGCTACCCATGTTTTACAATCTTGCATCTAAGCTGTTAACGCCCATCAAGCAGGATACACAGACAAGGAACTTCCCTTAAGCATTCAGGAGGGTGGGACCCGGCAGGGAATTAGCATAGGGAGGATATCAAGGTCAAGGTCAGCAAGCAAGGCAACAGTTACCCAAAACGGGGGCCAGGGCTGCTTTTATTTCTGTTACTGGGACAAAATATTCTAACAAGAAGCAACTGAGAAGAGAAAGGGTTTATTTTAACTCACAATTCTGGTTTATATCCATTATTATTGGGAAGTCAAGACACTAGGAACTTGAAATAGCTAATCACCCCACAGATGAGAAGATAGAATAAATGCATGCATGCTCACTTGTTTATGCTCAGCTTGATTTCTCCACTCTTACACAGTTCAGGACCTTCTGCTTACCAAATGGTGCTACCCATGGTGGGCTGTGTTTTCCTACATCAATTAGCATGAAATCCCCACAGACATACCCACAGGCCAACCCAATGTTGACAATCCTTCACTGAGACTCTCTTCCCTGGTGATTCAGGTTGTGTACAAATGACAATTTGCCCTTCACACATGTGTGTGGAAGGAAAAAAAAGATGCCTATTGAAATAGAATCTATGAGAAGAAAGACTGAGTTACTTTATTCATAGTGTTCCTGAGGAGGGGAGACTGGTCATTAACTGTGTAACATGGCAAAGGGCACAGTGATTATATGAACATGGAGGATCAGCAACTGAATCCAAGCTCATATAAAAAAGATCATTCATCACAATCAAGTTGGCTTCATTCTAGAGACTCAGGGATGATTCAACATAGGTAAATCAAAAAATGTTATCCATCATGTAAGTGAACTTAAAGACAGAAATCACATGATTACCTCATTATATGCAGAAAAAGGCCTTTGGAAAAGTCCAACATCTCTTCATATAAAAAGCCATGGAGAAGCTGGTGATGGAGGGCTTATATCTCAATATAATAAAGGCTACATGCAAATATATCGCTGGCACATACCAATTAGAGAGAAACGCAAAGCATTTCCACTAGGATGAGGAACAAAGTAAGGGTGCATACTCTCCACTCCTAGTCAATATAGTTCTTTGAAGTCTTATAGTGCAACAAGAGAAGAGAAAAAAATTAAGGGATGCAAATAGGAAAAGAAGAAGTCAGTGTATCCCTATTTGCAGAGAGCAGGAAATGGGAAGGGTCTAGGGACAAAATATTATGAAGAATTTATCTCCAGTGACCTACTTCCTCAAGGAAATACCACCTTCTAAAGGAGTTTCCAGAAGTTTCCAAAGCAGTGCTACCCTCTGGGGACTTAGGAATTTACTCATGAGCCTGTGGAGAATGGTTCATACTCAAAGCAGAACACTGTACTTCAATTTCTAACTCTGACCACTGGGAGTTCTAGGAGAACCTGTCTCCAGAAGGTTCTTAGGAGAATCAAGTGAACTGCTTGGTAGCAAGGCATCTAAATGCTCAATCAGTGGGTTAGTGACTGATATTGTTTGTATTTATGCACTTATAACCTTGTGTGGTGGCTTAAATGAAAATAGGCCCCAAGCCCATATGTTTGAATACTTGGTCCCCCGTTGGAGGAACTGTTTGGGTAAGATTAAGTGTGACCTTGTTTAGGGAGGTGTGTCACTGAGAGTGAGTTTTGAGGCTTGCCTGGTGTTTTCTCTGCCTCCTGCTTGTGCTTTTAGAGATGAGAGCTCTAGGCTGTTGTAGCTGCCACGCCTTTACCCCACTATCATGGACTCTCACCCTCTGAAATCACAAGCCCAGTTAAACGTGTTTTTCAAGTTGTATTGGTCATGGTATCTTACCACAGGGGAAAAGTAACCTGAACACTTTCTATATGGGTATGTTTACTCACTTCCAGCCTGTCATCTCTCATCAGATGGTAATCTCAATGCAGGTGGAGACTTCACCTTTCCCATGAAGTGTCCCCAGTTTCAAGTGAGAGGTCTTTGTTGTTCTTCGATATAATTATGGAGGGAATCTTGGAGATTGGGCTACTCAGAGACATTGAGATATAACTCCCTGTTCTTGTTCTTTTTACATTTTTTTTATGTATCCGTGTGTGTGTGTGTGTGTGTGTGTGTGTGTGTGTGTGTGTGTGTGTGTGCGTGTTTGCATGTGTGGTCCCATGTGTCTGGAGGTGCAGGTGTCCATGTGTGTGAACCTGTGGGTGCCCGAGGTTGATGTTGGGAGTCATCCTAATTCTATCTTCCAACTTACTCATTGAGGAAGGGTATCCTAGTTAGATTTTTAATACTGTGATAAGCAACATGACCAAAGGAAACCTGGGGAAGAAGGGGTTTATTTCATCTTATACACCTCAATCACACTCTATTTCAGAGGGAAATCAGGGCAGGGACTGATTCTATTGCTGTGATAAAACTTGATGACCATAAACAATTTGGGGAGGAAAGGATTTATTCAATCTTACACCTCTAAGCAACAGTCCATCACTGAGGGCAATCAGGGCAGGAACTCAAGGCAGGAATCTGGAAAAATATTTATTTTTCATAATGTGTATGCCTGTGTGTCCGTGTGTGGGTGTGTGCACACAGAGGCCAGAAGAGGGTCCTGGATCTCCTGGATCTGGAGTTACAGAGGGTTGTAAGCAGCCCAACATGGGTATTAGGAGCTGAACTCCAGTCCCCTGGAAGAGTATCAAGTGCTCTTAGCCACTGAGTCATATCTAGCCCCAAAAATCAGTCTTACCGCAATCATAAGTAAGCCCACTCCCACCTTTTATATACACTGCCTCATATTTAACTTCTTTTTCTGTTTTTTTTTTTGTGGGTTTTTTTTTTTTTGGAAAAGACTTTACTAGATGCTTCAAGATGTCCTTGACTCACAATCTAACTCAGGCTGGCCTTGAGCTCAGGACAATCCTTCTGCATCAGTCTCCAAGACTGCGCATTTTTTCTTAATGTGCATACCTTTAAAACTTTTAATTTTTTCTTTTATTAGCACTCCTAATTCATCACACACTGTACATGGTATGGATTCTCCTGTTTATTGTCTCTTTGCTGTAATAACACAGATGACACAAGGGCCAGGATCTTACCCACTTTATTTGTTATGGTCCTGACACATGTTAAAGTGCAAATTAACCATGGTCCAAAGATATGAACAATTCACATACTTTTCCTTTCTTGCTTTATTCTATTATGAGCAGTTTTAATTCCCCTGCTACAATTTGGCTTTGCTTTTGACATAGAACATGTCACACTGTGTGCTGTTGCATGTGCGTATACATGTGGATTATGCACAAGTGTGCATGTGTGTTCACATGTAGGTGCAGGTACACATGCATGTGGAGGTTGATGTTGATATCAATTGCTTAGTTAGAGGTTCTTTGCTGTGATAAAACATCATGATCATAAGTAACTGGGGGGGGAGGATTTATTTAATCTTACATTTCCATCATTGAGGGCAATCAGGGCAGGAACTCAAGGCAGGAATCTGGAAGCAGGAACTGATGCAGAGGCCATGAAGGAGTGCTGCTTGTTGGTTTTCTCCTTATGGTTTGCTCGTGTGCTTTCTTATAGCATCTAGGACCACCACCCCAGGGGTGGTCCTGACCACAGTGAGCAGGGCCCTCTCACATTAATCATCGATCAAGAAAATGCACCATAGAGTTTCTCACAGGCCAATCTGATAATGGCATTTTCTCAGTTGAGTTCCCTTTCCCCAGATAACTCTAGCTTGTGTCAAGTTGACATAAATGTAGTCAGCACAGGCAAATTTCTTGATTGTGATCTGCCTTTTTATAAGACTGATTTTTGTTTTTATTTATGTGTACGTGTGAGTGTCTGTAAGCAGATATGAGCACATGTGTGTAGTTTCCCAGAAAAGCCAGAAGAGGGCATCAGATTCCCCTAGAGCTATAATTACAGATGGTTGCCAGTGATTTGTAAACCATCATAGGTGCTGGGAACTGAACTTGAATCCTCTGCTCAAACAGAACAGGCTGTTAACCACTGAACCATCTCTTCAGCCTCAATTACTCTCCACTTTATACATCCAGGCAGGGTCTCGCTGAACCCAGAGATCACCAACTGCCCTGGTATGGCTAGCCAGCTTGCTCTGGGATCTCTGCTTCCTTCATGCTGGGATTATAGGTGGGCTGCCACAGCCACATGACTTTTATGTGAGTTCTGGGGATCTGTACTCTGGTTTTCACACTTGCACAGAAGACACTTTTACTTGCTAAACTCTTGTGTTCATGGGATGCACTCGTCTTACCACACTCCCTGCCCCCACCATCCTGAAGCAGCTACCCTGACACAATGATAGAATGGCCTTTTAAAGATAGTGCTAAAGTTTCCATTGAGTGGTTATAGCTTGAAGAGCTGGGGCAAGGTTCTTCAGAAGGACACTTCCACATCCCCAGTTAAGTTTCACCCACTCTAATCCTCCCCAACCCCCTGTCTTCATTCACAGTATCTTCCTAGAGTTTGAAACTGATTATTTTTGATTTTTTGGGTTTTTTGATTTTTTGAGACAGGGTTTCTCTGTGTAGTTTTGGTGCCTGTTCTGGATCTCGTTCTGTAGACCAGGCTGGCCCCAAACTCACAGAGATCCGCCTGGCTCTGCCTCCCAAGTGCTGGGATTAA
>CABHPP010167349.1:16118-28515 GCA_902168425.1 Peromyscus attwateri
TGTTTTTTTTTGTGGGTTTTTTTTTTTTTTGGAAAAGACTTTACTAGATGCTTCAAGATGTCCTTGACTCACAATCTAACTCAGGCTGGCCTTGAGCTCAGGACAATCCTTCTGCATCAGTCTCCAAGACTGCGCATTTTTTCTTAATGTGCATACCTTTAAAACTTTTAATTTTTTCTTTTATTAGCACTCCTAATTCATCACACACTGTACATGGTATGGATTCTCCTGTTTATTGTCTCTTTGCTGTAATAACACAGATGACACAAGGGCCAGGATCTTACCCACTTTATTTGTTATGGTCCTGACACATGTTAAAGTGCAAATTAACCATGGTCCAAAGATATGAACAATTCACATACTTTTCCTTTCTTGCTTTATTCTATTATGAGCAGTTTTAATTCCCCTGCTACAATTTGGCTTTGCTTTTGACATAGAACATGTCACACTGTGTGCTGTTGCATGTGCGTATACATGTGGATTATGCACAAGTGTGCATGTGTGTTCACATGTAGGTGCAGGTACACATGCATGTGGAGGTTGATGTTGATATCAATTGCTTAGTTAGAGGTTCTTTGCTGTGATAAAACATCATGATCATAAGTAACTGGGGGGGGGAGGATTTATTTAATCTTACATTTCCATCATTGAGGGCAATCAGGGCAGGAACTCAAGGCAGGAATCTGGAAGCAGGAACTGATGCAGAGGCCATGAAGGAGTGCTGCTTGTTGGTTTTCTCCTTATGGTTTGCTTGTGTGCTTTCTTATAGCATCTAGGACCACCACCCCAGGGGTGGTCCTGACCACAGTGAGCAGGGCCCTCTCACATTAATCATCGATCAAGAAAATGCACCATAGAGTTTCTCACAGGCCAATCTGATAATGGCATTTTCTCAGTTGAGTTCCCTTTCCCCAGATAACTCTAGCTTGTGTCAAGTTGACATAAATGTAGTCAGCACAGGCAAATTTCTTGATTGTGATCTGCCTTTTTATAAGACTGATTTTTGTTTTTATTTATGTGTACGTGTGAGTGTCTGTAAGCAGATATGAGCACATGTGTGTAGTTTCCCAGAAAAGCCAGAAGAGGGCATCAGATTCCCCTAGAGCTATAATTACAGATGGTTGCCAGTGATTTGTAAACCATCATAGGTGCTGGGAACTGAACTTGAATCCTCTGCTCAAACAGAACAGGCTGTTAACTACTGAACCATCTCTTCAGCCTCAATTACTCTCCACTTTATACATCCAGGCAGGGTCTCGCTGAACCCAGAGATCACCAACTGCCCTGGTATGGCTAGCCAGCTTGCTCTGGGATCTCTGCTTCCTTCATGCTGGGATTATAGGTGGGCTGCCACAGCCACATGACTTTTATGTGAGTTCTGGGGATCTGTACTCTGGTTTTCACACTTGCACAGAAGACACTTTTACTTGCTAAACTCTTGTGTTCATGGGATGCACTCGTCTTACCACACTCCCTGCCCCCACCATCCTGAAGCAGCTACCCTGACACAATGATAGAATGGCCTTTTAAAGATAGTGCTAAAGTTTCCATTGAGTGGTTATAGCTTGAAGAGCTGGGGCAAGGTTCTTCAGAAGGACACTTCCACATCCCCAGTTAAGTTTCACCCACTCTAATCCTCCCCAACCCCCTGTCTTCATTCACAGTACCTTCCTAGAGTTTGAAACTGATTATTTTTGATTTTTGGGTTTTTTGGTTTTTTGAGACAGGGTTTCTCTGTGTAGTTTTGGTGCCTGTTCTGGATCTCGTTCTGTAGACCAGGCTGGCCCCAAACTCACAGAGATCCGCCTGGCTCTGCCTCCCAAGTGCTGGGATTAAAGGCGTGAGCCACCACTGCCCGGCTGATTATTTTTGGTTTTTCAAGACAGTGTTTCTCTGTGAAACAGTCCTAGCTGTCCTGGAACTCACTCTGTGGAACAGACTGGCCTTGAACTCACAGAGATCCGCCTGCCTGTGCCTCCCAAGTGCTGGGATTAAAGGCGTACACCACCACTGCCCAACAAGTTAGAAACTTATTTTAAGGGGAATTTCAAATAACAGAGGAGTGTGAAGAAAGTATAGATCGTACCCATCAATACTTGCACATATGATATCCCACTCGTGCACAACACATTAATTATAATCAGTAAAAACATTGACATTATGCTGCTTTTCTTTGTTCTCACCTCATGTCCTTCTGCTCCAGCTGCTCAGCCAGGACACCCTGTCACAGTTAGGTGTCACATCTCCTTAGGCTCCTCCTGGCTGGGAGAGTTTCCAGAATTTCTTTCATTTTGAGTGACCTTGACCAGTTTGAGGAAAACTACTCAGGTATATTATAAGATGTTTCTCTAACACAGTTTGTCTGGTTTCATTCCATTATTGGAATGAGGTTGTGGCAAGTGTGCTTCAGATCTAACCTCTGAGCAATCATCAAACACAACTACAATATTATGAACTATATAGCTGCTGTGCTGTTCATTAGAACCCTGGAATATTTAAAATCTTATAACTAAAATTTTGTACTCTTTGACAGACATCACTCCAGCCCGTTACCAGCATCCTAGTCCTTGTTTCTGTAATCTCAACTTTAAAAACAAGTATTACACATAGAAATAATATTATGTTAAAATTGTCTTTTTGTGTCTTGCTTATTTCACTTAACATAATGTTCTCTAGACTTGTCCATGTTTTTGGAAAGATTTGTTTCCCTTTTATTTATCTTTATGTGTACGTGTGTGTGTGTGTGTGTGTGTGTGTGTGTGTGTGTGTGTACTTGTGTTTATGGAAGCAAGAAGATGACATTTAGTCTCTTTTTAAAAGGATTTATATTTAGTGTGTGTGTGTGTGTGTGTGTGTGTGTGTGAACATACATGTGTGCAGTACCTGCAGAGTCAGAAGAGGGTGTCCGATCTCCCAGAGCTGGAGTTGCAGGTGGATGTGAGCCACACAATGTTTGTACTGGGAGCTGAACTTGGGTCATCTTCAAAAGCAGCAAAGATTTTTAGCCACTGAGCCCTCTCTCCAGCTCCTGGCTGTCTTCCTCACTTGCTTTCCATCTTAGCCTTTTGAGACAAGGCCTCTCACTGAGCCCTGAGGTCATTGATAGATCTAGACTGACTAGCCAGCACTCACCAGGAATCCCCGTCTCTGATTTCCAAACACTGAGATTTCAAGTACTCTCTGCTGTGGTCACCTTTCTACGATAGGGCTGGGGAGGTAGCTCAGATCTTCATGCTTGCATGGCGAGCGCTTTACTGACCAAGCCATCTCCAAGACCCTTTGTTCATCTTCTCAATCGTCTCTGTCTTTCTCTTCCCTCTCTCATGTTGTATATGCATATATGTACACATGTGTATTTGTGTATGCTCCCTTCTCTGTCTCCCTCCCCCTGTGTGTGTGTGTGTGTGTGTGTGTGTGTGTGTACCCAGAGGTTGACATTTGTGTCTTCCTCCATCACTCTTCACATCATTATTTGAGATGGGGTCTGTCACTCAAACTGAGCTCTGTTCCAACTAGACTGGCTAGCCATAACCCCTGGGGATCCACCTGTCTCTGCCTCCCGGGCTGGAGTCACAGGTACAAACCAGTATGCATGGCTTTTACCTGGGTGCTGAGGGTTCAAACTCAGAGCCTTATGCTTGCACAACAGGCACGTCATCCACTGAGTCATCTTCCCAGGTCCCTTATTCCTCCTTGTGCATTGTGAGCTCCAGAACATGGAAGTGGGTTATTGGCCTAGTTTTAACTGTCAGCTTGACACAGCCTCAAGTCCCCTGAGAAAGGAGTCTCAACTGAGATGCTATCCAGATCAGAGTGGTGTGTGGGCATGTCCATGAAGAAACTGTCTTGGTTATTAAGTGGTGTAGTGGGGTCCAGCCCACTGTGGGTGGCACCATTCCAATGAACAGTTGGTCCTAGGCTGTATCAGAAAGCTAATGAAGCATGAGTCTATGAGCAAGCCAGCAAGTAGCATTCCTCCATAGCTTCTGCTGTATTTCCGAGGCCATGTGTGAGTTCCCTGGTCAGAGGCAATGCCTCATGGAATAGCAGCTAGTCCTGTATCTTTCAGCTCCTACCCTGAGTTCCTGATCTCATTGCCATCAGTGACGGACTGTAATCCGGAAGTGTAAACAAAATAAACCCTTTCCTTCCATAAGTTGCTTTTGGTCAGAGTGTTTCATCACAGGAAAAACAAAAACAAAAGAAGAGTAGGGCAGCTAAGAATCAGTAACCAAATCGTTCTTAACTATGGCATTTGGGGATCTGATCATTCATTGCAGTGGGGAGGGGCTGCCCTGTGCACTGCAGGATCCCTGGCTTCTACACATTAGATTTCAGTATCCCCCACCCAATGTGGCAATCAAAAACGTCCTCTGGCATTGCCAAGGGTCTCCTGATAGACGGTCACCTCAAACTGGGAACTACTGTTGCCAACAAAACATCCAAGTGAGTCCTTTCAATCACTCAGCCCTATCGCTCAGTCACTTCCCACCTCTCCATCTTCCCCAGCGTGCTGCAAGCAAGGCACTGGTTCAGGCACTGAGGACTCAGAGAGAGGTGCGGCACAAGCACCATGCTAGTCTGCACTCTCATTTGACAGAAGGCAAGCTAGGCTCTCATGGAGCCAAGACATGCTTGGCTAAGCAGTGGCTGCAGCAGGCTGTGCCAAAAGTCTTTTCCTCTCTGGCAACTCCAGGATGCATTTCCTCAGCACAGAGACAAAGTTGCTGCCCCTGGGAGAGGTCTCAGCCATCATCAGCTTCTTTGCTAATGAGTTTAACCAGTCAAAAAGTTTCTTTGCAATTCCCAGACCAGCCAGGGCTTGTCTGCTCCTAACAAGCAGAGAGCCCTCATCTCTGGAGGCTACCCCAGATGAAAGAGAAGGCCAATTACTCCAGCCCTGTGGGGAGGAGACCTTGCTGGGTGCTCCAGGGTTAGCAGAGTTCTCACCCTTGGGAAGCCACCAGGAGTTTCAGCTTAATGAGACATGTCTTAGCCTTAGGAGAGGGGTTTGTTGTGTTGATCTAAACTGACTTGGGCTCTTGGAATTTCCAAATTGTGAGAGCAGGTGAGAGGAATCTCCCTGGGCATTAGGGACTTCAGGGAGCAGTTAGAAGTTGGCTGCCCTCAGCCCTGGGTTGTTTGTGTTGTGTTCTTTGAGTTACCTCACCTCTCTGTATGAATGTGATAGTCATCCCAGGTGTCAATGATGATTTCTTGGGCACACACACACACACACACACACACACACACAATACCAACTTCTCTCAGTCCTGTGACTTTAGTTATCATTGATATTCTACCCATGGCTTCTCTGAATATCTGTTAATATCTGTCTGTCTATGTCCCACATATGTTGATCTATCTTCTTCATTGATCACCTCTGCCTGGCTCCCAAACTTGCACAGCATTTCCAAATGGAAATCTAACAGAAATCTCAAGTGAACACACTGAGGTGGAAACAGGCCTGTATGTCTCCCAATCTCTTCCTTTAGGTTGTGTGTGTATGTGTGTGTGTGTGTGTGTGTGTGTGTGTGTGTGTGTGTAAATAAAGGTTACCATTATCCATTAACATACTCAGGATGAAAGCCCAAAGCTCATCCCTAGCACCAAACCATGATGGCTAAAGGTAGAGTCATATGAATGAGTTCAAACCATGGCTTTTCCAAATACTAGCTGTGTGGCTTTGGACAAAAAAATGTTGTCTGTGTCTCAGCTTCATCTGTAAAAATGGAATATGGTAGGATTTACCTCATTGAGTTTTTGTTAGGAGGGAAGGAGATGTGTAATGATAGATGGGTAGATAAGTCATAGCAAGATGTAGATAGACAGACAGATGATAGATGATAGATAGATAGATAGATAGATAGATAGATAGATAGATAGATCATACATATACACATACATACATAAGATAGATAAATAGGCAGGTAGAATATAAATTTGTAAAAGATAGGTAAATATAGAATAGATAAAAAGTAGATAGTAGATAGAGACATAAAAGGCAGATACATATATACATGCATGTATGCATACATAGATGATAGATAAAGCTAGATATAAATAGCAAGATAGGTTGATAGAGGATAGATGATAGACAGACAGATAGAAGATAGGCAGGCAGATACATAGATAGATAGATAGATAGATAGATAGATAGATAGATAGATGATAAAGAATAGACAGATAAATAGGAAGATAGATTGAGAGATATTAAAAAGTAGATGATAGATCAAAAGATGGAAAAATAGTTGAACAGATTGATAAATATGGGCAAATAGGTGATAGATGAACAGATAAAAGATAAGTGATAGGAAATAGATAGATGCTAGACAGAAAAGATAAATAGGTAGGTAGGTAGATAGATAGATAGATAGATAGATAGATAGATAGATAGATAGACAGATAGATAGATAGACAGATAGATAGATACTATACAGAAAATAGATATACAAATGGCAGATGATTGACATATAAAGATAGATAAATAGATACAGACTGATAAGTCAAAGATAGGTAAATACATAGAAGATAAATAGGTAGATAGAAGATAAACAGAAGCTAGAAATAAAAGATAGATAAATCAATAGGTAGATAAAATATAGACAGGTAGATAGACTATAGATAAATAGATAGAATATAGAAAGATAGATTGGTATACAGAAGATACTAGGAAATGTATAGATGATACACAGAATGATAGAAGAGAAAGTAGATATACAGATGATAGATAGATGGTAGATAAATATAGAAAATATTAGAGTTTAAAATAAAAATCCCATGGCAGGAAAGGTGTAGAATATAGATAGATTGATAGACAGAAGATAGATAAATTGACAGAAGATAGTAGATAGCTAGAAGATAGAAAGATAAATAGCAAATGATAGATAGATAGATAGATAGATAGATAGATAGATAGACAGACAGATGACAGATTAGATAGATATGGAGCACAGATAAACATTGTTCACTATTGCCATTTTGTGCTATTGCTGTTATTTCTACCACATCAATGGCAAGACTCTCCGAGTTCATTCCATACTACATCTTCTTATGGTTTGGTCTCTACATTAGAATTCAAGCAGGATTTTAAAACTACCATTCAGGCTATGTCCTTCTCAGAAAAGCCCCTCAAAGGGCATGTGACCATGCTGAACTTCATATCTAACCCACAAAACTGAGGTCCTCTCTTGGGGTTCTTAAGAATGAACTAAAACAGAAGTTCAAGGGCAATTTTATTAGCGTTTAAAAGAAAAACCCCAGGTCAGGGAAGGTATAACTCTCAGCAGCTTCCTGTAGGAGAATGAAGGAAAAAAGAAAAACAAAAAACAAACAAAGAAGAGCATGCCCTTCCAGACATATGGTGAACAAGCAGCCACATAGTTGGGGGATAGACTTTAGAGACAAAGAAAGCTCAAGATATTGCTGGAATCCAAAGTGTTAAAGGAAGCTTGCTTAGAAAAGAGATAGAAGAAAAGAAGTGCTGTGGAATAATCCTTCAGTATGCTGTGAATGTGTATTACTCTCATTGGTTAATAAAAAAGCTGACTGGCCTATTGAAAGGCAGAATAAGGCTAGGTGGGAAAGCCAAACTGAAAGTGCTGGGAAGAAGAAGGGCAGAGTCAGAGATGCAAGTCAGCTGCCCAAGAAACAAGACATGCTAGAGGGCAGGTGAAGCCATGAGCCATGTGGCAATACATAGATTAATAGAAATAGGTTGATTTAAATGTAAGAGCTAGTTAGTAATAAGCCTGAGCTATTGGCCAACCATTCGTAATTAATAGAAGCCTCTGTGTGTTTATTTAGGACAAGGTAGTCAGGACAGGAAAACTCCCCCTACAAAGAACTAATGTTTTTCAAAGCAGGCAGACCTATGAAACAACATGGTTGCAGGCTTGTAAGCTGCTGTGATAGTGCTGGGATTCTGGGAAAGAAGAGTACAGCATCTCATTTGAGGACTCATTATTCCACTCATTTCTTTAGCACTACTCATGGTTAGCCTGCCTTTCTGGAGGTGCCCCTTGGCTTGGTGATTGACCCAGCCCAAGCGGAATGTTAGGTCTCCACCCAGTCAAGAGATTCAGATTAATTTTTTGACTGGGAGGAGTTTTCTCTTAATGGGTATGGGCTTTACTGCTAACAAACATATGCATTATGTATTATAAAGGATTACTAGAATGCAATAAGAAAATGACAGTGTCTTAGTCACTGTTCTATTGCTGTGAAGAGGCACGATGACCATGATAACTCTTATGAAAGAAAGCATTTAACTGGAGCTTGCTTACAGCTTCTAAGGTTTAGTCCATTATTATTATGGCGGTGAGTGAGCATGGGGGATTGCAGGCAGAGATGGTGCTAGAGAAGTTGAGAGTTCTACATCTGGATCCATAGGCAGCAGGAAGAGAGAGATGATGCTGGGCCTGACTTGAGCATTTGAAACCTCAAAGCCTACACCCAGTGACACACTTCCTCCATCAAGGCCACACCTACCTCACCAAGGTGACACCTCCTAATCCCTGTCCAGTACTGCCACTCCTTAAGGACCACACATTCAAATATATGAGCCTGGGGTTGGGGATTTAGCTCAGCGGTAGAGTGCTTGCCTAGCAAACGCAAGGCCCTGGGTTCGGTCCTCAGCTCCGGAAAAAAAAAAATCAAATATATGAGCCTATGGGAGGGGGGGCATTTAAATCACCATAGGCAGAAAGCCAAATTAAAGAGTTGGAAAAAGATTTTGAACGCACTCCAATGAGATGGCTCAGTGGGTAAAAGTGACTGTAGCCAATCTTGATGATCTGAGTTCAATCCCCAGAACCTACATGGTAGAATTAAAGAATCAACCCCCACAAGTTATCCTCTGACCTACACACATGTACAGTGTGGCGCACAAACATGCACATACTCACATATATACATAAACAAATAAAATGAATAAAATAAAATAACCATGAACAAGAAAGGATATTTAGGCAATGTTAAGTAAGTAAAGAGAGCAAATGCATTTATTATTAACAAAGATTAATTAAACATGGAAAATACAAAATACACTTAACTATATGGTCTGATAATTTTATAAAACAAGAGTTACATTTGAATAAATATCTGTTAAAACAAATGGAAGAATTGCTTAGGGGTTAAGAGCATTCACTGTTCAACCATGAGGATCAGAGGTTGGATCCCAGTACCCATGTAACAAGCCAGGCATCCCACACATACGTGTAACTCCAGTTCCAGGGACAGGAAGATGGCTGGGGCTTGCTGGCTTCCAGCCTAGGTCAGAGAACACAAGCTCCAGATTCAGGAACAGACCCACCTCAAAGGAATAAGCAGAGGATGATAGAGGAGAGATCTGATGTGCTCTTCCGGTCTGTACATACATATATGTGCACACACCACAGCATATGTGCATGCACTGGCATATACATACATAAATATTAAAAATAATAGATATGATCACATACCCTTCAGAACGACCAGGCAAGGAAAGCATGGAGACAGGAGGAGGGGCAGCTGGCCATTTCATCTGTAGTCAGGAAACAGAGATGAATGCTGATACTCAGGCCGAGTTTTTTCTTTTTATTTAGCCTGGGATCTGAGCTTCTACATTTGGGTTTTTCCACCTAAATTAAACCATTCTAGAGACTCTCTTCACAGATATGCCCAGAGATTTGCCTCCAATCATGATACTAGATCCTGTGCAGTTGACAATCAATATAAAATATTGCACTATGGAAACATAAACTAAAATAAAAAGATGATTTTTGGCCATTGGGTAACCATGAGTTTAAAAACTGTCCATTTAGTCATAAAGACAAAAATTGATTCTTAGACACATAACTCATATATATTGATAAAGTACATTCATATTGAGTTGAATAACTTCCCAGGAATAAAGTGTGCACACCCATTGATTCAGCGATTCCAATTTATTGGAAATATCTGTACCTATATACAAAGAGGGAATGTATTGTTGTATAAATAGATAGAGGTATGGTTGGGGAGATGGGTCAGTGGTTACAGCCCTTGCCCTTGCAAACATGAGGACCAGAGTTCAGGTATCCAGAACTAGGTAAATATGGATGAGTGTGGTGGCCCACCCATAATTCCAGCCTCACAGGAGATTCCCCAGTGCAAGCTGGCTAGTGATCAGCCATATGGGTCAGCTTTGAGTTTGACTGAGAAACCCTGCTTCAGTGGCGAAGCAGGAAGAACTCTTGATGATGATTCTAGACATCAACCTAAGGCCTCCATGTGCATACATACACATACAAAAACATATACATACCAGTGGCCAAACATACAAAAGCATAAGCATATATATGTACACATATATATGCATAGACCACACACATAGATGAAAATAGAAAAATAAAATAATTATAAAATAAATGGATATAAGATAAAGCACAAAGATCAATAATATATATGAATATCCACTGTAATCAATAAGAAAATATTTTGAAAATGAAATGCCACTTACAAGAGCAACCAAACCCAAGGGTGATGACAAACAAAAAGTATACTAAATAATACATAAGGAAATTTGTTGAACATACTTAAAAAAGATATAATCTAAGATGTTTTTTACTTAATTGATGTATATGAGTAAACATATACAACGTAATATGTTTATTTTAAAATATTTGTTTACATGTGAGTGGGTGCACATGCCAGGGTGTATGGAGACGAGCAGAGAGTGCTGAGCATCCTCCTCTATTATTCTCTACTTATTTCTTTGAGGCAGGGTCTCTCTGTGAATCTGGGTCTTTTGTTTTCTCTGCTAGACCAGAAGCCAACAAGCCCCAGCAATCCTCTTGTCTCTGCCCAACTCACACTTGAGGTTATAGAAGTGCACAGGATCTCTGGTCTGTTTTATGGGTGCTGGGATTTGAACTTTGTTCCTTGTGATTGTGCAGCAACAGCTCTCAATCAATGAACCGTCTCTCTGGCCTACAACTCAAGATATTTGGGAAAGATGTAAGAATGCCAGTTGCAGAACCATTAGCCTTGGCCAAAAGGTTGAAAACAGATGAAGAGTCCACTAAGGTGAAAATGGACACCTTAATTTTTTTATTTACAGCATGGAGTTATCTGCAGGTTTATTTTTAAAGGTATTTCTAACTAAGAGTCCTATTTAATATTTGTCTGAGACCACTTTAAATGCAAAGTACCTAGAAAGGCAAAATAGTAGATAGCATAATGTCCACTACCAATGAGCATTATCAGAAAATCCTAGAAAGGTCACAGCTGGAGCCAGGACTGATACCCTGCCTGCCAAAGAGCCTCATCCTCAGAGCTTAGAACCACCACAGCACACAAGGTCCCAGAGGTGAGCCTGGGCAAACTACCAAGAAAAGCAGAGAGAGAAAAAAGGTGGAGCTGTGGCTCAGAGCCAACCTCAAGGACTTTAGGAGACCTGGCCCATCCCCAAGGCTGTCCTTGCTATAGCTTAAAAAGTGTGGCTTCATCCTTGAGTAAAGAGTTCCTATCTTGAATCTGTACCCAAACGGCCCCTCAAGGATCTGGTCTCCCACTATCCCAGCCCAGCACCAAATAGGCTTCAGCTTCACCTACTGTATGGGGATAGTGGTCAGCAGCCAGGTAGGTTGCCCTGCTACACATTTCTAAGCAGCTGCCATTTTATGCCTGGGATGCCTGAGACAGCAGAGGTGTGCTCATCTTGGGTTGTGGGGGTGGTCAGTCAAGGCTTAGCTTAGCACGCCCACAACAGTGTCAACATAAAATAAAACTGCTTTATAGAGAACAAGGAAGTTGTTTATTCTGAGCCAAATCACCATCACACAGGAGCACAGATTTTAAAGTTATCCTTTATCCTGATGGACATGGTCCCTCTACAGAATTTACATAAGTAGTTTTACAATCACAGAAGTAGAGTGAGCCAAATATGGTTTTATCAGATAGGTATATATAGAATATGCAGGTATATATAGAAGGTATATATATATATGCATACATAGAAGAATCTCTTCTATAGAGTTCAGAAGCTAGGGGTCTGCTTGGCTCATCATAAAACCCAAGAGGTTTTGTGTGGTTGTTTATTTGAGGCAGGATCTCCTTTGCTGGTCTCAAACCAACTCTGTAATTGAGGCTGGCCATCAATTCTTGATCCTCTCACTTCTATCCCCTGAGTCCTGGAATGCCTGGGCGTGTAGTTCTATCTAGTCAGGAAAATATTGGATGCAGAGGTCGGTACTGACTAATAACGGGCCTGGAGATAGTCTATGATAACTTTGGCTCTAACGAGCCTGCAAGATTTCTCCCATCAGTTAGGGTCTAAGAGTCTGTAGGCTCTTGAATACCCACATGGCTTCTGAGGACCTCAATTGCTATAGCTATGAGAACTTGGGCAATTTCCTTCACATCTCTGTGCCTGTTT
>CABHPP010167354.1:0-14416 GCA_902168425.1 Peromyscus attwateri
GACCTCCATATGTGCACAGTGGTGTGATGTCCTGTGACCTCCATATGGACACAGTGGTGTGATGACCTACAACCTCCATATGTATACAGTGGTGTGATGTCCTGTGACCTCCATATGTGCACAGTGGTGTGTTCTCCACATACACACATACCAACATTAAATAGATAAAAGTTTTTCATGTCATGAACTTGCTCTCTTACAGTTCTGGAGATCATAAATGTG
This sequence comes from Peromyscus attwateri, assembly GCA_902168425.1. Taxonomy (NCBI): domain Eukaryota; kingdom Metazoa; phylum Chordata; class Mammalia; order Rodentia; family Cricetidae; genus Peromyscus; species Peromyscus attwateri. The sequence continues at coordinate 223 of CABHPP010167354.1, forward strand.
AAATCAGTTTTCTGAAGCTAACATGTCAGCACAGATGCCTCCTTCTGGAAGCTCTGAGTGGAGCATCCATTTCCCTGCCCTTGTAGGTCTGAGCAGCTACATCTTGCCTGCTCACTTGTCTTTTGCATAGTGCCTTCTCTGCTTCTTTCTTACAAGGATACTGTTTATTACATCCTTGGACCAGCCTAGATGACAGAGGTTAATCTTCTTGTCTTAAAATCTTTAACCTTAACTATACCTTCTAAGTCTCTTGTCATAAAATTAATATTTTTCCAGGTTCTGAGGATTAGGGCATGGATATGTTTTTTTTTCCTCAGTAATAAAATAGAATACAATAAGATAAAACAAAAACTAACACATCAGAATTGGACAAAACAAACAAACAGAAGGAAAAGAGCCCGAGAGAAGGCACAAGAGACAGAGACCCACTTGTTCACACACACAGTAATCCAATAAAAACACTAAACTGGAAGCCATAATATACACACAAAGGACCTATAGAGTAAAAAAAGAGAAAAAATGTATAACAAATTTTTTTTAAAAAGGAAAAGCTCTGACATGACATTATGAGACAAGAAACCCCCAAAGATGCTGTTGGGTTCATTTTCTGTTGGGCATCTATGCTGGGCATGCAAGGATATGGATATCTTAAGCAGCCATTATTTAGCCTATAATATACATACAACAATACATACATACAGCCATACAACAATAGCTGTTAAAAACCACAATTTTGGGAAGAAATAGAAGGGGGAAAAGAAGAAAAATATTCTCTTTACATCCTCCATATTTTATAAATGCCATTTGAGATGTGTAAAGAAATAAAAAAAAGTTATAACACAGTTTCTAATATTGCCTAAAACAGAGACTGATAGTATGTCTTTTAACTACCATGGCATTCAACTAATTTTGAATCAAATTTAAACTGTTTTCCATTAAATAACCCAAAGTCCATCCTGGAATATATACAAGACAAGTAAAATCGACTATGGGAGTTTCATCAGAGGAATGAAAAGACATTTGAGGTCTGAAGGAAATGAGGTGCTCTGGCCAATGATACACAGGGAGAAAGCTCCTCATACAAGGAATGTTGGGTGCATGTGTAGGAGTCAAGGGCGGGCCTGTGTGGCTAATAGTGTTTTCTATGGTGGCAAAGGGAAGGCTGCTTTGAAAAGCTGCATAGTTCAGTAGGGGTGGTTAAAGACAGACCTGGTGTGGATGGATTTGATCTTAAGACAGATGTAGATCTTCTGAAAATGACATGGGTCATCGGATACATGAACTTAATTATTAAGGTGACAGCTACTCTCCAAATTGATCTACAAATTCAACATAAAGCCTGTGAAAATCCTAGCTGTCAGATCCTAAAATTCACATGGTAATGAAAGGACTGTCAATGTGATTTCAAGAGAAAGGAACAAAATCAGAGAGCTTACACATCCTGATTTCCTTTATTTGATTTTTTCCCTTTTATTGAAAATAGATTCTTTTCTCATACAATATATCCTGATTACAGTTTCCCCTCCTGCTACTCCTTCCAGTTCCTCCCCACCTCCACTCCCATCTGGATCCACTTCTTTTCTGTCTGTCAGTAGAAAAGAGCAGGCTTCTAAGAGACAGCAACAAAACATAACAAAATAAAATATAATAAAATAAAACAAAAGCTATTATATTGAAGTTGGACAAGGCAAACTAACAGAAGGAAAAGAGTCGCAAGAGCAGGCACAAGAATCAGGGACTGATTCATTCACACACTTAGGAGTCCTATAAAAATACTAAAATGAAAGCTATACTATATATGCAGAGGACCTGATGCAGACCCATGTAGGCCCTGTACTTGCTACTTCAGTCTCTGTGAGTTCACAATCTAATTTCAATCTCTGCAAGACTGCTATAATGAAGACAGCATGAAGATGGATATATTGGATGGACTGAGATAATAAATCCTTACATTAACAGCTAGTCAGTTTTTTCCAAAGGTGCCACAATAATTCATTTGGAAAAGAATAGTATAGGGGGAAACAAAACAAACAAACAAACAAACAAAACCCAAACCCCTTAGATCTTAGTTTATTTCACATACAAAAATCAGCTCAAAAGAGATCATGAACCTAAATTTGGAAGTTAAAAATTTGACACCATCTTAAAGAAGGCACCCAGGCATGGTTTTCTTTGAGATACTTTGCATTAGGGAAAAGCAAAGCAAAGCATATATGGGAATATAAGCCATGGCACAATTCACAAATCGAGGCAATACATTTGCAAAGGGCTGCTGAAACTAGAACTGGACATTGCTGTGGGATGAGGAAATGGTCCAGCCACTCCAGCAAACAACTGGGAAGTTTCTCAAAGGTGAACAATGTCATCACATGATCTATCAGTTGTGCCCTGGGATTTGTCACGAGAACTGAGAGCACACATCTATACATTCTACTAGAATGTTTACAGGAGCACTGCTTGTGGTGCCCAGGATGGAAAAATCCAAACGTGTATCAGCTACAAAAAGGCAAACGCATGTAGTGAATTCTTACAAATCGCTACGAAAAGGTAAACGCATGTAGTGAATTCTTACAAATCCCTGTCATGAGGCAAAAAGAGAACGGATCAGTAAAAAGGAAGAAAGTACTGACACATGCTTCAATACGGACAGAACTTGAAAAACCCTGAACTACACCAGAGAAGCCAGTAAAGATGGCCACATATTGTCTGATTTCATTGGCATAAATTTCCAGAAGAAGAACATATTTCATGGCAGGAAAACAAATCAGTGATTGTCTAGGTCTTGGGATGGTGCTGGAGTGGAATGGGGGTGATCAGATAGGATGAATTATTTCCTTTTGGTTGGTGAAAACATCTAAAGTTAGTCCATGCACTGGCTACAGATCCTCACAGGTAACAAACCTCACTTGATCAAGCTTTTCAGCTGGAAAAAATTTGTGGGATATAAATCTTATTAAGTTATTAAAATGAAGCACTAGCATATCCTGCATCATAGATAAACTTTAATACATAATTTATATGAAAAAAAGCTAAACACAAAACACACGTTGCATAATTCTTTTTAAGTGAAATGTCTAGAGAGGGCAAATGTACAGGCATGGAAGATGAAGTGAGTGGCTGCCTAGGAGTTGGGGTGAGGGAGGATTGGTAAATGGGGTTTGCTTGTTGAGAAGAGGGAAAGCTTGTAAAGTTAAAGGGTGATTGTGGTGTACAACTCCATCAATATACTAATGTATACAACTCTATCAATATACTAAGGTATACAACTCCATCAATATACTAAGGTATACAACTCTATCAATATACTAAGGTATACAACTCTATCAATATACTAAGCTATACAACTCTATCAATATACTAAGGTGTACAACTCCATCAATATACTAATGTATACAATTCTATCAATATACTAAGGTATACAACTCTATCAATATACTAAGGTATACAACTTTATCAATATACTAAGGTATACAACTCTATCAATATACTAAGATGTACAACTCCATCAATATACTAAGGTATACAACTCTATCAATATACTAAGGTATACAACTCTATCAATATACTAAGGTATACAACTTTATCAATATACTAAGGTATACAACTCTATCAATATACTAAGCTATACAACTCTATCAATATACTAAGGTATATAATACTGAATTATATACCTTGAAGAGTTTGCTTAATGGAATATTAATTATATGCTAAAACTGAAAAAATATTTGAAAACTACTGGTAGATTGTTGCAGTCAACTTTTAGTGTAGAATTGGCAGGCAGATAAACATGTTAGCGGTTTCAGATTGCAGTTAAATCTGGCCGTTTTCCTGACTTTAAAGATGGGTATTTGCTCTTCACAGGTAGGATTACAGTAGTTGGCCAGCTGTAGTCGGCTGTGTGCTTTGTCCGCTGCCTCTGATTGAATGAACACACGCCTGAGAGAAACACTTACTTACAGGTGAAAAGATTTATCCTGGCTCCTAGCTTCGGAGGGTCCAGCCCAAAGTCACTTGCCCCGTGAGCACGGGCAGAGCATCAGCAGGAGACTAGCGGAGGGGATCTTTCACTTCATCTGGACATGAAGCCAAGTGACAGAGGGGTACTAGGAGGCAGGCTGTCCTTCCGTGGGAACCAGGTGATATTCCTTATGGCTAGATGCTTCCTCTGGCTAGATGGCACTCCCTAAGGTTTACAGAACCTTCCAAAACAGCACCACCAGAAGGGGTGGAATTAACACATGACCCTGTGGGGACAGAATATTCAAACTGGAACCCACATAATCTTCACAGTTGCCATGCAGCCCCAGGACACTGCAGCTATGCACGGGCTGCACCTGAAGAGGAAGGAGGACACTCTAGGGTGCATATGCTAAACCACGGCTGCTTTTCAAGTCAGCTAATTTCACAGCGGGAGATTAATTAGGATGTCAAATTGTTTCCCGGAAAATAGATGCAGTAAAAGGAGTGGCAACCTGTGGCTGTCTTAGTTCAGCAAAGCAAATGCTGAGAAATGTTTATGCCTGCAGTGTCTGGGTGCCTTTCATCTTGGTTATAACTGAGCCATCTCTCTTTAGACTCAGAGGGGGCTCTTCTGTGACAAGAAGTGTGTGCTGGAAAAATTAAAAATCCAAAAGTCTATTTAAGCCTGTCATGGCCTCGTGTCAATAACCCGAGTCTCATATCAATGTCCTTATCAAAACTGTATTCTTCCATTTTTCTTAAATCAAGACACAAATAAGATATTATGTTGCAAAGTTCAAATTACAGGCAGTAAATTCTTAACTGATTTTAGAAGCAGTGGTATGCATTTCACGTGTGATTAGAGGATGCAACCATTGGCCCAGGTGGAATATAGCATATGTTGAGGAACACAAAAGCTGAGACCGGGCGCCACCAGGAGCTTTTTCCACACTGAAAGCTTTAGAGGAAGATGAGACTAAAGCAGGAGGAAGCAATTTATAAACTGTAGCATCCTACTTTGAAATTATTAATGTAACTTAAAATAATAGGGGCAACTTAAATATATATAATTGAGTGTTGTGTTAATTTCCTACTGACTTAGACAGTCTGCATATGAAATAAAAAGATGAAGGAGATCAATGTATTCATCCATCTGCTATCATGGAATGGGCATTAGTCAGGATTCCAAATGATCTTAAAACTGAAGGAATGATTAAGAAACACCTGACAGGCTGTGGTCCAGCACGTGTTCACTGCGATGGCTGTGGTGCTCTGGCTTCTCAGCGGCACCCAGGGGGCTTCATCAGAGGGCTTGGGGTTGAACGGTCTCCCGGAATCCATACAATACCTTTAAATCCGGTTTCTCTGTGTTGATGAGATGAAAGCCTCCAGAGGTTCTGGTGTTTTCTTTGGTTAGGGACAAAGAAAAGCGGACAGAATTTGGCCCTGTTCTTGGAAGGGTCCTCATTGAGCTGAAGGGATCAAACATGGGAAGTGTGTCTTGAACATGGGCCTTCACTAAGAGATGGAATCAGGCCACACCTCCCGGCAGCTCTCTCTAGGAGAGAGAATTAGAAGCAGTCTGTGCTATGACTTGACACTTCTCAGTTTATGGTACCCAGCTCCTCCATGCTCTCTGTCATGTATGTTACACTGAACTAAACCCCATGATGTGAACCTCCCACCACCCCCTAAAAGGTTGTTATAAGTCTGATTCCTCTTTGCCCTGGGGATTGGTCTGCAGTATTCTGTGGGAATGGGGTTGTGGGGGTGGGGGCATTTGTTCAGCAATGTGTTCTGAATGCTTCTCTCTCAAAACGCTCCTCTGGCTTTCTCCCCCATCCCTGTCATGGTTCCTCTCTCTCTTTCCCTAGCTCTGTCTTTCCCTACTCTTAAAGAAGCTCTCCATGGCTTTTAAAGGGAATCCTCTCCTTCCCTTTAAGGCTTACTCCCACCTCAAGGACCACTTTTGGCCTTGAGGCTCTTTGACTCTAATAGACCTTGTACCTGAAGGGGACTGAGCTGGCTGGTTTTACATCAGTCTGCCATAAGCTAGAGTCACCAGAGAGGAAGGAGCCTCAATTAAGAAAATGCCTCCATCAGATCAGACTGTAGTGCATTTTCTTAACTAGTGATTGATGTGGGAGGGCCCAGACCATTGTGAGTAAGACTTCCCTTGGCTTGTGGTTCTGGGTTCTATAGGAAAGCAGGCTGAGTAAGCCATGGGAAGCAAGCCAGGAATCAGCACCTCTCCATGACATTTGCATCAGCTCCTGCCTCCAGGTTCCTGCCCTCTAGGAGTGCCTGCCCTCAATGTTTTCCCTGAAAATAGATGCAGTAAAAGGAGTGGCAACCTGTGGCTGTCTTAGTTCAGCAAAGCAAATGCTGAGAAATGTTTATGCCTGCAGTGTCTGGGTGCCTTTCATCTTGGCTATAACTGAGCCATCTCTCTTTAGACACAGAGGGGGCTCTTCTGTGAGATTCATATGATGATGAACTGTTTTATGGAAGTGTGAGTGAAATAAACCCTTTCCTCCCCAAGTTGCTTTTGATCATGGTGTTTCACATAGCAATAGCAACCCTAACTAAGACAAGATTATGGTCAGCTTCCTTTCTGGACCAATGACTACTATTCTTTTATTATATTGAACACTGTGGAGTGGGGAATATATTTGGTCACCATGGCTGATCTAGGAATCTAGGTGAAGACACACGTGATTAATATCTGTCTGGTTGCCTTTTGCCTACATTGTCAGAGATCTGTGGAAATGGCACTTGGATGTCTGTCAGGGAAAAAAAAAAACTTACTTTGACAGGTACCAAAACAGCTTGTCATTGCCTCCTTGGACAGTATTATTATTATTATTATTATTATTATTATTATTATTATTATTCAAAAGATGTACTATTTAATACTCTGGCAGTATAACTATTCAATAGATGTACTATTGAATCTAACTCTTGGAAAGGCTCACCCACAACCAGAGCATTCCTGACTTAATAGGACCCTCAGAGTAGTGGGAAAAGAGTGCTTGTTTTAAAGAGCTCTGCTGTGTGATCAGAGGCTTGGGACCCCAGGAAAGGAAGAGAGAGCCTGAGCAATAATCTACCTCCTGCACCTGGCTTGTTTCCTTTCCACAAGGTCTAAAGCAGATCATGGGCTTTGGTGTCTGAATCTCAGCATACATTAGCCATGTGAGCTCATGTCTCTTCACTTGTAAAGAGAACTGAATGAAAAAGTTGCCTGAGGAGTTATGATGGAAAATGACATGCTGAAATTGATTCGTCAGTGTGCATTTCAGAAGATCCTTCCTGTGAGAGCATAGAGATGGCTTTCTGTGGTCTTTGCTTTATCTTTGATAAGTTCCATGACATTTGGAGGATGCAATCACTGTGGCCCTGATAAAATACTTGTATTCTGAAGATTCCCAAACTGGGTACCAGTTGCTGCTGCACAAATCAGGAGCCTCCTCAATCTGAATCTAATTCATGAGCTAGGTGAAGAATGAGGAATGAGGAACAATTTGTAAGTATAAAATGCTAGCTTTAAAATATATAGTTTAAAACAATGTACACCCACGATTTTATGGTCTCGAGCACAGAATTTCCTCAGAGGATTTGGACAAATCACTGTGTGTGTATTAAGCATACAATTGCCAAGGGTATCCTTGGCAACAAAAGGGTAATTGCTCAGGAACAGCTGCCTTCTGGTAAGAAAGAGAGGCCAAGCATGAGTGAGGAATCATTCCAAAGCACTCTGAGAAAACTGTAGACTAAGCCCGTAAGCTCAGGAGGGATTCTCATGCTGTTAGTTGTTAGGAGTGGTCACTCATCCAGTGTGACATTTTATTAGATGAAGTCAAACTCTGAAGGGCATCTAGGGAGAGAACCCTCTGAGAATCAAGTTATTCACTTAGTCTTGTCAGCAACATATTTAACTTATAAGGGGAGACTTTGTGAACTATCCACACTTTAGAAAATAAAGACTAGTAAGATATTTGGTGACTTAGATGCCATTTGAACAGGGTCATTTGCAAAAGAGTGCCACCTACAGGGTCACTTGTGACAGTAAAACCATCTGTGAGTAAGTGGGTATAGGCCCTCAATTCATCAGTAAGCTAGAATACAGACTTTCATTTGGGATCATGACCAAAACCATCACACTACCACGCTAAAATGGGCCTAGGAATTTTATAAGATGGGTACAATTAAAGGCTACTAATTTTTATAACTTTGCAAATTATTTTAAATTCAGAGAGAGTGATATATTTAAACATAAAAATAGCTGATATCGTGAAGAATGGATTATATAGAAACATTAAAAATATCTATAATTATTTCTAAAGACAAGTCATATCACATCTACCATATCCTTCTCATTATCCTCTCTTATCTTCCTCTACCTCTTATCCAATTCTTTCTTTTTCACAAATCTGCCTCATACTTTCATGTTGTGTGTGTGTGTGTGTGTGTGTGTGTGTGTGTGTGTTCCACTGCATTTAACTAAGATTGTTTGAGTGAGCATGGATGTGGGATTATTTACTTGACCAAGAGTAATTTGCCAGTAGATATACCATTGAGGAATATTCTTCTCCCTTCTCCGGCGATCATTAAGTGATTATAACTTCTTAGGGAGTGGTGGGGACTTATGAGCCCACCCCCATCCATGATGGAATGCTTATAGTTCAGTCTTACACAGGTAACTACTGCCTCTGTGAGTTCTTGGGTACAGCAACAATGTCATATACAAAGGACACCACATCACAACACTCTTTCCTGTCTTCCCATGCTTACACTATTTTTCTACTTTGTCTCCCTCAATGTTCTCTGAACCTTAGAGTAGGTAGAAAAGATGTTCCATTTAGGCTGAACATTCAATAGTCACTCATTCTCAGCATTTAACCAGTTATGAGCCTATGAGTCTCTAAATTAACCATCGCCTATGGCAAACAGAAGCTTCTCTGACCAAGGCCTAGATTAATGCTAATCTGTGGAAATAAAAATTTAGAAGGTACAACAGCAGCAGTGGATTTTCCCAGGAGCCTATAATCTCCCCATTCATAGCTTTTGACTAGATTTGCAGCACCAGGCGTGAATTCCGTCCTGGGAAGTGGGTCTCAAGCCCGTCAGAAAGCAGTTGACTACCTCCAATAAAAGTCATGCCACTTTGCACCAGTGGGCATATCTTGCCTGGAAAGTTGATATTGTAGCTCACAAGGATCACAGCTATATAAAACTGTGATAATGTTTCTCCTCAAGGAGACTACATAGCACTTTCTGGTATTATGTAAGCTAGTCATCAGTGAGGAAGCTTCTAGCTTAATTTCAGGTTGAGTTTTCTATGTTTTGCAATCAAAGTGTGTGGTGTTTTCAGCAGTAGGGACTTATCATCAAATTATTCTGGGCAACCAAGAGTAAAGGCAACGATTTGAGTTATTTTGTAGGCCTCTGAGACACACTTGACTAACATCTCATAGAGGGGTGGGTGTCTCATGCAGGACACTGGCATTTTTCAATTAATAGCTTACAAATTCATGCTATGAATATTAATTATTATTGTGAATGACATGAATATTAATGTGAGTGATGATAAAAGTTACTAGTGGCACTAAAGCAATGGGAAGGGACTATAGCTTGTATTTTATTTGTTTGTTTGTTCACCTGTAGTACTGGGCACAGAATCTATGGCTTTGCTCATGCTAAGCAAACACTGCACCACCAAACCATATCCTCAGCCCTGTGTCATATATCTTATAGAACTGCAAGTGCAAATATAGAAGGAACAGAAAATAGAGAGAAACGGAAATAAAGGAAAGGGTGGGTGACTCAGCTGGCACCCTAGGTGTGGATTTGGTGTGGCTTAGCCAAACTGCTGTTCTGGTGAGGCCTGTCTTCTATCAAATACTAATGAGAGATCTCATATGGGCCAAGGATCCTTAGTCAGATGTGCTCCCTCAAGTAAATCTAAAAAGAAGGCAAAAGTAAATGTCCTAGGTGACACTTTCATATTTGTTATCTCATTACTAAATTGAACAGCCATCTATATGATTTAAATTATCAGCTCAATTTCCTTGAGGGAAAGTCAAAGTCCAAGAGGTTCAAATAACAAGGTAATTTTTGTTATTGTTATTGTTTTAAAGCAACAGACCAAATTTTTTAAAAAAGATACATTTAGTTTACTTTATATATATGAATGCTTTGCCTAGACACACATATGTATACCATATTTGTGCCTGTTGAATCCCTTGTAACTGGGTTTATGAATGGTTGTGAACTACTATATAAATGATAGGAACTGAATTCAGATCTCTACAAGAGCAACAAGTACTCTTAACCACTGAACCATCTCCCTAGCCACAAGTAACAAGATCTTATGTGGTTAAATTCTTTTAAAATATTTCTACTCATTCTGAATTTCATACAATGTATTTTGATTGTATTCAATCCCATTCTTCCTCCTAACACCTTCCAAATCTACCTCCACCTCTCTACCTTCTCCAAATTTATGTCCTCTTTTTTTTTTTTTTTTTTTTGGTCTTATTAACCCATTGAGTCTAACTTGTTCTTTCCATGTACTCCTGGGTAAGGGGTCGACCAACTAGGAGCCATACTCTTAAAAAAAGCTGAGTCGCCTTCCCCTAGAATCCACATCTGTTATCCACATCTCCTCTGTTAGGAATGGGAACTCATGAACACCTTCCTCTTCCGTGCTAGGATGTTCACTGGCTTGTGCAGGTAACCATGATCTCTGTGAGGACATGAGTGCAGCGGTCCTGTCCTGTTTAGAAGACATGGGTTTGTTCCAGTCCTCCCTGAGCTCTGATTCTTAATGCTCTGATGATACCCGAGTGTTAGCAAGCAGGTTATGAGATAGATGTTTCATTTGTGGCTGCACAGATACTTCTCTGATGAAGTCTTAGAGCTCCACTAACACACAGATAGAGATAAGAATTTAGAGGAAAGTTTGATATTATAGCTGTTCAGCAGAATAATATTAGTATGTTCACTCTTAGGGCCTATAAAAGCCCCAGCCTTCCAAATCTATGTATGTTTGTCTTCCTGTGGAGCAGGCTTTAAATCCAAATCAGAAAGGTATACTATAATATTCATGCCACTATTGTACCCATGAGTATATCTTGCCATGCCAGAAATGACTACATTTCACAGGGTTCATAGCTGAGGAAGACTTTTGATGACTTGTTTAACCCCAGCAGCCTACACAACACCTTCTAGTACCATGAAAGCTGGCCAGCAGGAAGGAAGCTTCCTGGTGAGTACCAACTCCACACCCTGTGACCAATGTGTGTGGTATCTTCATCAATAAGGTTTTACCATCAAGTTCTCATGGGCAACAAAGAGCAATCATAATAGCCTGTATTGTTTCAGGGGGTTCTGGGACACCTCTGACCCAAATTTGAGGGGAGATATCCCACACCCAGCACTGGGCTTTTTATTTAGCAATTTGTGGCTTCAGGGGTGAGCATAATCCCCTGAGTAGGGTAACTCAAACTAAATTCTTTTATATGATATAAATTATATGAGTATGTATTATTTATATGAAGCTTATAAAACACTAGGTTTCCATATGGCCTTTTCAAACATTAGTTACTCCTCCCACAAGTGGATGAATTCTTTAGCAAGTTATTGAAACCCATTGTCTTTGCTTCAGAAACACATTTTTTGTACATGTCCTCTAGGTGTGGCTGCTTGTGTAGTTCTAAAGAAGGGTGTAACTGTAGCTGACAGTGTAAGACTAGGACAAAAGGGGAAGAAATGAGGGCATAGAAATAGTCTGGGTTCATGACTGGCAGACTGGGAGCTATGGCATTAGAGATGACCCTACCTGAGCTGACTTTTCAGTAACATCAGATTGTGTAGGGGAGAAGTAACAAGTTCTAAACCACAGTGGGTAACGTGGACGGTAAACTACAGCAAAGATGCATGCACTCAGGAACATGTGGTTAGCTTACCTCCATTTGTATGTTTCCAAAGATAGGAAATACATCTCAAGATCAGTGGATGCTAAGATAAAAAGTGCTCCTTCATTTATTTAATACACACATATAAAATGAGTGTTTAGTGACATATTGGAGATACTGCTTAGGTATGAGGTTGGGGTAGCACTTTTTATCATCCGTCTCAAACTAAATTTTAAGACCTACATAGACAAAAGTCTTGGAAGAGTAAATTAGGAAAAGAGAGGAAGACAGACAAGATGGGAAGTATTGGGAACAGATGAGGGTGGAGGGAGAAAGCGTATACGTGAGAGAAGCTGGTGCTACTGAGTGAACTGAGAACTGGGCTTATTCGTTCATGTTTGTATATGAGACCTAAAGCTGATGAAGAGTTTGGATGAGAGCAAATGGCATTCCTATCAGGGGTATGGTTCCTCCCACCTCCACCACGAAAACTAGCATATCAGGTGTCTTCACCTTAATAACTAGCAGCCCTGATGTCCTTTGCGTAAGGCAATCAAAGCATTTTCCTCCAGGTAGATGGAAGAGTAGAAAGTCATTATCTATGGGAGGATGGGTGGAAAAGTGAGCCCTGTCCAGTTCACTCCCTCTCAGTAAGTATATTCAGAAGTTATGCCTTCCATTACTAAATATTATCAGTTGTAAGTTGGTGGTATTTCTTCCTGCTCAGCTCTTTAGTGACAAATTCCAGTTTCCATTTTGTAGTTGCATAGTAGCCAGTGGTAAGATCAGTCTCAGGCCATGGTTAATTTCATCCAACACTTTGGTTGGGTCTGGGTAGGCGCTATTGCAGCTGATGATGATTATGGAAAATATGGAGTAAAATCCTTTAGGGAAAAAATGGAGATGGCCAACCTCTGTGTTGCTTTCTCTGAAACCATTCCCAAAGTCTACTCCAATGAGAAAATGCAAAAAGCTGTTAATGCAGTAAAGAGTTCCACTGCCAGAGTCGTTGTGCTTTATACCTCTGACATTGACCTCAGCCCCTTTGTGCTGGAAAGGATTCATCATAACATAACTGACAGGACATGGATTGCCAGTGAAGCCTGGATTACCTCAGTCCTCATTGCAAAGCCCGAGTACTTTCCATATTTTGGAGGAAGTATTGGATTTGCAATACCAAGAGCCATTATACCAGGATTAAAAGAATTTCTTTATGATGTACACCCTAGCAAGGATCCAAATGATAACTTGACCATTGAATTCTGGCAAACTGCTTTTAACTGTACCTGGCCCAACAGCAGTGTGCCTTACAATGTGGACCACAGAGTGAACATGACTGGCGAAGAAGACAGATTGTATGACATGTCTGATCAGCTCTGCACTGGAGAGGAGAAGCTGGAAGACCTGAAAAATATCAATCTGTATGTCTTGGCTCAGAATCACAAACAATGTCAAACAGGCTGTGAATGCTGTCTATGGTTTATGCCCTGGATCATCTCAGTGGGCGTAAATAAGGATGGGGCCATTTATTACTAATGACAGCTGTGTGACTTTTTGAACCCAGACAAATAAGTTGCTTTAGTTCAAGATAAGGGTGTAATCCATCTCTCTTTCTTTCTGCTTAAAATTTCTGATTGACCACTGAAGCCATTCCTCTTGTGATTTCTCTACCATTTCTGAGCTCCTTACTTTCTTGAACCCCAGACACTACAGACCCATTTTGCACTTTCTCTGCTCCCCTTGCATCAAAGAGCAATTTCCCCAAAGAATCCTGTGAGAGTAATAAAGGACTAGAATCCAGAAACTCACCAAGATCCAAGTGGTAGGAAGTTATAATAAACATATAATGAGAAATTAGGTTATATTTTAGATATCAAAAAGATTCCCTTTATTTTAAAAAAGTTATTAGAAAACTCCTCATATCATAAAGAGGATTCCTTTTATGGTGAACAACCATCCTTTAAACTATCATTTCAACACTGAAGTGTTAAACTTGCTCTAAGGGTAACAACTACTGCATGGAACAATGGGTTAAGGATCATTAGAGGACCACATATCATGGGAGGAATGTTGGCTAGTCCTTAGCAAGGTTTATTCTCCTTAGTCTGTCTCCACATATCAGCAAGTCAAAATAACCAAAAGCAAGACCTGACATTAGAGTCTTAATATAGACACCTAAGACAGCCTGATAGACGTATCAAGTAATTTTTTAAAAGTTTAACAACAAATTAGTATATGCTTTATACTTTTGAGCGTATCCTATTTCTGACTTAGAACATTTGTAATACCTTGTTAATTTCATGGTTTATATGGAC
>CABHPP010167355.1:0-14380 GCA_902168425.1 Peromyscus attwateri
GACCTCCATATGTGCACAGTGGTGTGATGTCCTGTGACCTCCATATGGACACAGTGGTGTGATGACCTACGACCTCCATATGTATACAGTGGTGTGATGTCCTGTGACCTCCATATGTGCACAGTGGTGTGTTCTCCACATACACACATACCAACATTAAATAGATAAAAGTTTTTCATGTCATGAACTTGCTCTCTCACAGTTCTGGAGATCATAAATGTGAAATCAGTTTTCTGAAGCTAACATGTCAGCACAGATGCCTCCTTCTGGAAGCTCTGAGTGGAGCATCCATTTCCCTGCCCTTGTAGGTCTGAGCAGCTACATCTTGCCTGCTCACTTGTCTTTTGCATAGTGCCTTCTCTGCTTCTTTCTTACAAGGATACTGTTTATTACATCCTTGGACCAGCCTAGATGACAGAGGTTAATCTTCTTGTCTTAAAATCTTTAACCTCAACTATACCTTCTAAGTCTCTTGTCATAAAATTAATATTTTTCCAGGTTCTGAGGATTAGGGCATGGATATGTTTTTTTTTCCTCAGTAATAAAATAGAATACAATAAGATAAAACAAAAACTAACACATCAGAATTGGACAAAACAAACAAACAGAAGGAAAAGAGCCCGAGAGAAGGCACAAGAGACAGAGACCCACTTGTTCACACACACAGTAATCCAATAAAAACACTAAACTGGAAGCCATAATATACACACAAAGGACCTATAGAGTAAAAAAAGAGAAAAAATGTATAACAAATTTTTTTTTAAAAAGGAAAAGCTCTGACATGACATTATGAGACAAGAAACCCCCAAAGATGCTGTTGGGTTCATTTTCTGTTGGGCATCTATGCTGGGCATGCAAGGATATGGATATCTTAAGCAGCCATTATTCAGCCTATAATATACATACAACAATACATACATACAGCCATACAACAATAGCTGTTAAAAACCACAATTTTGGGAAGAAATAGAAGGGGGAAAAGAAGAAAAATATTCTCTTTACATCCTCCATATTTTATAAATGCCATTTGAGATGTGTAAAGAAATAAAAAAAAGTTATAACACAGTTTCTAATATTGCCTAAAACAGAGACTGATAGTATGTCTTTTAACTACCATGGCATTCAACTAATTTTGAATCAAATTTAAACTGTTTTCCATTAAATAACCCAAAGTCCATCCTGGAATATATACAAGACAAGTAAAATCGACTATGGGAGTTTCATCAGAGGAATGAAAAGACATTTGAGGTCTGAAAGAAATGAGGTGCTCTGGCCGATGATACACAGGGAGAAAGCTCCTCATACAAGGAATGTTGGGTGCATGTGTAGGAGTCAAGGGCGGGCCTGTGTGGCTAATAGTGTGTTCTATGGTGGCAAAGGGAAGGCTGCTTTGAAAAGCTGCATAGTTCAGTAGGGGTGGTTAAAGACAGACCTGGTGTGGATGGATTTGATCTTAAGACAGATGTAGATCTTCTGAAAATGACATGGGTCATCGGATACATGAACTTAATTATTAAGGTGACAGCTACTCTCCAAATTGATCTACAAATTCAACATAAAGCCTGTGAAAATCCTAGCTGTCAGATCCTAAAATTCACATGGTAATGAAAGGACTGTCAATGTGATTTCAAGAGAAAGGAACAAATTCAGAGAGCTTACACATCCTGATTTCCTTTATTTGATTTTTTCCCTTTTATTGAAAATAGATTCTTTTCTCATACAATATATCCTGATTACAGTTTCTCCTCCTGCTACTCCTTCCAGTTCCTCCCCACCTCCACTCCCATCTGGATCCACTTCTTTTCTGTCTGTCAGTAGAAAAGAGCAGGCTTCTAAGAGACAACAACAAAACATAACAAAATAAAATATAATAAAATAAAACAAAAGCTATTATATTGAAGTTGGACAAGGCAAACTAACAGAAGGAAAAGAGTCGCAAGAGCAGGCACAAGAATCAGGGACTGATTCATTCACACACTTAGGAGTCCTATAAAAATACTAAAATGAAAGCTATACTATATATGCAGAGGACCTGATGCAGACCCATGTAGGCCCTGTACTTACTACTTCAGTCTCTGTGAGTTTACAATCTAATTTCAATCTCTGCAAGACTGCTATAATGAAGACAGCATGAAGATGGATATATTGGATGGACTGAGATAATAAATCCTTACATTAACAGCTAGTCAGTTTTTTCCAAAGGTGCCACAATAATTCATTTGGAAAAGAATAGTATAGGGGGAAACAAAACAAACAAAAACAAACAAACAAACAAAACCCAAACCCCTTAGATCTTAGTTTATTTCACATACAAAAATCAGCTCAAAAGAGATCATGAACCTAAATTTGGAAGTTAAAATTTTGACACCATCTTAAAGAAGGCACCCAGGCATGGTTTTCTTTGAGATACTTTGCATTATGGGAATATAAGCAAATATAAGCAAAGCAAAGCATATATGGGAATACAAGCCATGGCACAATTCACAAAGCGAGGCAATGCATTTGCAAAGGGCTGCTGAAACTAGAACTGGACATTGCTGTGGGATGAGGAAATGGTCCAGCCACTCCAGCAAACAATTGGGAAGTTTCTCAAAGGTGAACAATGTCATCACATGATCTATCAGTTGTGCCCTGGGATTTGTCACGAGAACTGAGAGCACACATCTATACATTCTACTAGAATGTTTACAGGAGCACTGCTTGTGGTGCCCAGGATGGAAAAATCCAAACGTGTATCAGCTACAAAAAGGCAAACGCATGTAGTGAATTCTTACAAATCCCTGTCATGAGGCAAAAAGAGAACGGATCAGTAAAAAGGAAGAAAGTACTGACACATGCTTCAATACGGACAGAACTTGAAAAACCCTGAACTACACCAGAGAAGCCAGTAAAGATGGCCACATATTGTCTGATTTCATTGGCATAAATTTCCAGAAGAAGAACATATTTCATGGCAGGAAAACAAATCAGTGATTGTCTAGGTCTTGGGATGGTGCTGGAGTGGAATGGGGGTGATCAGATAGGATGAATTATTTCCTTTTGGTTGGTGAAAACATCTAAAGTTAGTCCATGCACTGGCTACAGATCCTCACAGGTAACAAACCTCACTTGATCAAGCTTTTCAGCTGGAAAAAATTTGTGGGATATAAATCTTATTAAGTTATTAAAATGAAGCACTAGCATATCCTGCATCATAGATAAACTTTAATACATAATTTATATGAAAAAAAGCTAAACACAAAACACACGTTGCATAATTCTTTTTAAGTGAAATGTCTAGAGAGGGCAAATGTACAGGCATGGAAGATGAAGTGAGTGGCTGCCTAGGAGTTGGGGTGAGGGAGGATTGGTAAATGGGGTTTGCTTGTTGAGAAGAGGGAAAGCTTGTAAAGTTAAAGGGTGATTGTGGTGTACAACTCCATCAATATACTAATGTATACAACTCTATCAATATACTAAGGTATACAACTCCATCAATATACTAAGGTATACAACTCTATCAATATACTAAGGTATACAACTCTATCAATATACTAAGCTATACAACTCTATCAATATACTAAGGTGTACAACTCCATCAATATACTAATGTATACAATTCTATCAATATACTAAGGTATACAACTCTATCAATATACTAAGGTATACAACTTTATCAATATACTAAGGTATACAACTCTATCAATATACTAAGATGTACAACTCCATCAATATACTAAGGTATACAACTCTATCAATATACTAAGGTATACAACTCTATCAATATACTAAGGTATACAACTTTATCAATATACTAAGGTATACAACTCTATCAATATACTAAGCTATACAACTCTATCAATATACTAAGGTATATAATACTGAATTATATACCTTGAAGAGTTTGCTTAATGGAATATTAATTATATGCTAAAACTGAAAAAATATTTGAAAACTACTGGTAGATTGTTGCAGTCAACTTTTAGTGTAGAATTGGCAGGCAGATAAACATGTTAGCGGTTTCAGATTGCAGTTAAATCTGGCCGTTTTCCTGACTTTAAAGTTGGGTATTTGCTCTTCACAGGTAGGATTACAGTAGTTGGCCAGCTGTAGTCGGCTGTGTGCTTTGTCCGCTGCCTCTGATTGAATGAACACACGCCTGAGAGAAACACTTACTTACAGGTGAAAAGATTTATCCTGGCTCCTAGCTTCGGAGGGTCCAGCCCAAAGTCACTTGCCCCGTGAGCACGGGCAGAGCATCAGCAGGAGACTAGCGGAGGGGATCTTTCACTTCATCTGGACATGAAGCCAAGTGACAGAGGGGTACTAGGAGGCAGGCTGTCCTTCCGTGGGAACCAGGTGATATTCCTTATGGCTAGATGCTTCCTCTGGCTAGATGGCACTCCCTAAGGTTTACAGAACCTTCCAAAACAGCACCACCAGAAGGGGTGGAATTAACACATGACCCTGTGGGGACAGAATATTCAAACTGGAACCCACATAATCTTCACAGTTGCCATGCAGCCCCAGGACACTGCAGCTATGCACGGGCTGCACCTGAAGAGGAAGGAGGACACTCTAGGGTGCATATGCTAAACCACGGCTGCTTTTCAAGTCAGCTAATTTCACAGCGGGAGATTAATTAGGATGTCAAATTGTTTCCCGGAAAATAGATGCAGTAAAAGGAGTGGCTGTCTTAGTTCAGCAAAGCAAATGCTGAAAATGTTTATGCCTGCAGTGTCTGGGTGCCTTTCATCTTGGCTATAACTGAGCCATCTCTCTTTAGACACAGAGGGGGCTCTTCTGTGACAAGAAGTGTGTGCTGGAAAAATTAAAAATCCAAAAGTCTATTTAAGCCTGTCATGGCCTCGCGTCAATAACCCGAGTCTCATATCAATGTCCTTATCAAAACTGTATTCTTCCATTTCTCTTAAATCAAGACACAAATAAGATATTATGTTGCAAAGTTCAAATTACAGGCAGTAAATTCTTAACTGATTTTAGAAGCAGTGGTATGCATTTCACGTGTGATTAGAGGATGCAACCATTGGCCCAGGTGGAATATAGCATATGTTGAGGAACACAAAAGCTGAGACCGGGCGCCACCAGGAGCTTTTTCCACACTGAAAGCTTTAGAGGAAGATGAGACTAAAGCAGGAGGAAGCAATTTATAAACTGTAGCATCCTACTTTGAAATTATTAATGTAACTTAAAATAATAGGGGCAACTTAAATATATATAATTGAGTGTTGTGTTAATTTCCTACTGACTTAGACAGTCTGCATATGAAATAAAAAGATGAAGGAGATCAATGTATTCATCCATCTGCTATCATGGAATGGGCATTAGTCAGGATTCCAAATGATCTTAAAACTGAAGGAATGATTAAGAAACACCTGACAGGCTGTGGTCCAGCACGTGTTCACTGCGATGGCTGTGGTGCTCTGGCTTCTCAGCGGCACCCAGCGGGGTTCATCAGAGGGCTTGGGGTTGAATGGTCTCCCGGAATCCATACAATACCTTTAAATCCGGTTTCTCTGTGTTGATGAGATGAAGAGAGAGGCTCTGGTGTTTTCTTTGGTTAGGGACAAAGAAAAGCGGACAGAATTTGGCCCTGTTCTTGGAAGGGTCCTCATTGAGCTGAAGGGATCAAACATGGGAAGTGTGTCTTGAACATGGGCCTTCACTAAGAGATGGAATCAGGCCACACCTCCCGGCAGCTCTCTCTAGGAGAGAGATTTAGAAGCAGTCTGTGCTATGACTTGACACTTCTCAATTTATGGTACCCAGCTCCTCCATGCTCTCTGTCATGTACGTTACACTGAACTAAACCCCATGACATGAACCTCCCACCACCCCCTAAAAGGTTGTTATAAGTCTGATTCCTCTTCGCCCTGGGGATTGGTCTGCAGTATTCTGTGGGAATGGGGTTGTGGGGATGGGGGCATTTGTTCAGCAATGTGTTCTGAATGCTTCTCTCTCAAAATGCTCCTCTGGCTTTCTCCCCCATCCCTGTCATGGTTCCTCTCTCTCTTTCCCTAGCTCTGTCTTTCCCTACTCTTAAAGAAGCTCTCCATGGCTTTTAAAGGGAATTCTCTCCTTCCCTTTAAGGCTTACTCCCACCTCAAGGACCACTTTTGGCCTTGAGGCTCTTTGACTCTAATAGACCTTGTACCTGAAGGGGACTGAGCTGGCTGGTTTTACATCAGTCTGCCGTAAGCTAGAGTCACCAGAGAGGAAGGAGCCTCAATTAAGAAAATGCCTCCATCAGATCAGACTGTAGTGCATTTTCTTAACTAGTGATTGATGTGGGAGGGCCCAGACCATTGTGAGTAAGACTTCCCTTGGCTTGTGGTTCTGGGTTCTATAGGAAAGCAGGCTGAGTAAGCCATGGGAAGCAAGCCAGGAATCAGCACCTCTCCATGACATTTGCATCAGCTCCTGCCTCCAGGTTCCTGCCCTCTATGAGTGCCTGCCCTCAATGTTTTCCCTGAAAATAGATGCAGTAAAAGGAGTGGCAACCTGTGGCTGTCTTAGTTCAGCAAAGCAAATGCTGAGAAATGTTTATGCCTGCAGTGTCTGGGTGCCTTTCATCTTGGCTATAACTGAGCCATCTCTCTTTAGACACAGAGGGGGCTCTTCTGTGAGATTCATATGATGATGAACTGTTTTATGGAAGTGTGAGTGAAATAAACCCTTTCCTCCCCAAGTTGCTTTTGATCATGGTGTTTCACATAGCAATAGCAACCCTAACTAAGACAAGATTATGGTCAGCTTCCTTTCTGGACCAATGACTACTATTCTTTTATTATATTGAACACTGTGGAGTGGGGAATATATTTGGTCACCATGGCTGATCTAGGAATCTAGGTGAAGACACACGTGATTAATATCTGTCTGGTTGCCTTTTGCCTACATTGTCAGAGATCTGTGGAAATGGCACTTGGATGTCTGTCAGGGAAAAAAAAAAACTTACTTTGACAGGTACCAAAACAGCTTGTCATTGCCTCCTTGGACAGTATTATTATTATTATTATTATTATTATTATTATTATTATTATTCAAAAGATGTACTATTTAATACTCTGGCAGTATAACTATTCAATAGATGTACTATTGAATCTAACTCTTGGAAAGGCTCACCCACAACCAGAGCATTCCTGACTTATTAGGACCCTCAGAGTAGTGGGAAAAGAGTGCTTGTTTTAAAGAGCTCTGCTGTGTGATCAGAGGCTTGGGACCCCAGGAAAGGAAGAGAGAGCCTGAGCAATAATCTACCTCCTGCATCTGGCTTGTTTCCTTTCCACGAGGTCTAAAGCAGATCATGGGCTTTGGTGTCTGAATCTCAGCATACATTAGCCATGTGAGCTCATGTCTCTTCACTTGTAAAGAGAACTGAATGAAAAAGTTGCCTGAGGAATTATGATGGAAAATGACATGCTGACATTGATTCATCAGTGTGCATTTCAGAAGATCCTTCCTGTGAGAGCATAGAGATGGCTTTCTGTGGTCTTTGCTTTATCTTTGATAAGTTCCATGACATTTGGAGGATGCAATCACCGTGACCCTGATAAAATACTTGTATTCTGAAGATTCCCAAACTGGGTACCAGATGCTGCTGCACAAATCAGGAGCCTCCTCAATATGAATCTAATTCATGAGCTAGGTGAAGAATGAGGAATGAGGAGCAATTTGTAAGTATAAAATGCTAGCTTTAAAATATATAGTTTAAAACAATGTACACTCACGATTTTATGGTCTCGAGCACAGAATTTCCTCAGAGGATTTGGACAAATCACTGTGTGTGTATTAAGCATACAATTGCCAAGGGTATCCTTGGCAACAAAAGGGTAATTGCTCAGGAACAGCTGCCTTCTGGTAAGAAAGAGAGGCCAAGCATGAGTGAGGAATCATTCCAAAGCATTCTGAGAAAACTGTAGACTAAGCCGGTAAGCTCAGGAGGGATTCTCATGCTGTTAGTTGTTAGGAGTGGTCACTCATCCAGTGTGACATTTTATTAGATGAAGTCAAACACTGAAGGGCATCTAGAGAGAGAGCCCTCTGAGAATCAAGCAATTCACTTAGTCTTGTCAGCAACATATTTAACTTATAAGGGGAGACTTTGTGAACTACCCACACTTTAGAAAATGAAGACTAGTAAGATATTTGGTGACTTAGATGCCATTTGAACAGGGTCATTTGCAAAAGAGTGCCACCTACAGGGTCACTTGTGACGGTAAAACCAGCTGTGAGTAAGTGGGTATAGGCCTTCAATTCATCAGTAAGCTAGAATACAGACTTTCATTTGGGATCATGACCAAAACCATCACACTACCACGCTAAAATGGGCCTAGGAATTTTATAAGATGGGTACAATTAAAGGCTACTAATTTTTATAACTTTGCAAATTATTTTAAATTCAGAGAGAGTGATATATTTAAACATAAAAATAGCTGATATCGTGAAGAATGGATTATATAGAAACATTAAAAATATCTATAATTATTTCTAAAGACAAGTCATATCACATCTACCATATCCTTCTCATTATCCTCTCTTATCTTCCTCTACCTCTTATCCAATTCTTTCTTTTTCACAAATCTGCCTCATACTTTCATGTTGTGTGTGTGTGTGTGTGTGTGTGTGTGTGTGTGTGTGTGTGTGTGTTCCACTGCATTTAACTAAGATTGTTTGAGTGAGCATGGATGTGGGATTATTTACTTGACCAAGAGTAATTTGCCAGTAGATATACCATTGAGGAATATTCTTCTCCCTTCTCCGGCGATCATTAAGTGATTATAACTTCTTAGGGAGTGGTGGGGACTTATGAGCCCACCCCCATCCATGATGGAATGCTTATAGTTCAGTCTTACACAGGTAACTACTGCCTCTGTGAGTTCTTGGGTACAGCAACAATGTCATATACAAAGGACACCACATCACAACACTCTTTCCTGTCTTCCCATGCTTACACTATTTTTCTACTTTGTCTCCCTCAATGTTCTCTGAACCTTAGAGTAGGTAGAAAAGATGTTCCATTTAGGCTGAACATTCAATAGTCACTCATTCTCAGCATTTAACCAGTTATGAGCCTATGAGTCTCTAAATTAACCATCGCCTATGGCAAACAGAAGCTTCTCTGACCAAGGCCTAGATTAACGCTAATCTGTGGAAATAAAAATTTAGAAAGCACAACAGCAGCAGTGGATTTTCCCAGGAGCCTATAATCTCCCCATTCATAGCTTTTGACTAGATTTGCAGCACCAGGCGTGAATTCCGTCCTGGGAAGTGGGTCTCAAGCCCGTCAGAAAGCAGTTGACTACCTCCAATAAAAGTCATGCCACTTTGCACCAGTGGGCATATCTTGCCTGGAAAGTTGATATTGTAGCTCACAAGGATCACAGCTATGTAAAACTGTGATAATTTTTCTCCTCAAGGAGACTACATAGCACTTTCTGGTATTATGTAAGCTAGTCATCAGTGAGGAAGCTTCTAGCTTAATTTCAGGTTGAGTTTTCTATGTTTTGCAATCAAAGTGTGTGGTGTTTTCAGCAGTAGGGACTTACCATCAAGTTATTCTGGGCAACCAAGAGTAAAGGCAACAATTTGAGTTATTTTGTAGGCCTCTGAGACACACTTGACTAACATCTCATAGAGGGGTGGGTGTCTCATGCAGGACACTGGCATTTTTCAATTAATAGCTTACAAATTCATGCTATGAATATTAATTATTATTGTGAATGACATGAATATTAATGTGAGTGATGATAAAAGTTACTAGTGGCACTAAAGCAATGGGAAGGGACTATAGCTTGTATTTTATTTGTTTGTTTGTTCACCTGTAGTACTGGGCACAGAATCTATGGCTTTGCTCATGCTAAGCAAACACTGCACCACCAAACCATATCCTCAGCCCTGTGTCATATATCTTATAGAACTGCAAGTGCAAATATAGAAGGAACAGAAAACAGAGAGAAACGGAAATAAAGGAAAGGGTGGGTGACTCAGCTGGCACCCTAGGTGTGGATTTGGTGTGGCTTAGCCAAACTGCTGTTCTGGTGAGGCCTGTCTTCTATCAAATACTAATGAGAGATCTCATATGGGCCAAGGATCCTTAGTCAGATGTGCTCCCTCAAGTAAATCTAAAAAGAAGGCAAAAGTAAATGTCCTAGGTGACACTTTCATATTTGTTATCTCATTACTAAATTGAACAGATTTAAATTATCAGCTCAATTTCCTTGAGGGAAAGTCAAAGTCCAAGAGGTTCAAATAACAAGGTAATTTTTGTTATTGTTATTGTTTTAAAGCAACAGACCAAATTTTTTAAAAAAGATACATTTAGTTTACTTTATATATATGAATGCTTTGCCTAGACACACATATGTGTACCATATTTGTGCCTGTTGAATCCCTTGTAACTGGGTTTATGAATGGTTGTGAACTACTATATAAATGATAGGAACTGAATTCAGATCTCTACAAGAGCAACAAGTACTCTTAACCACTGAACCATCTCCCTAGCCACAAGTAACAAGATCTTATGTGGTTAAATTCTTTTAAAATATTTCTACTCATTCTGAATTTCATACAATGTATTTTGATTGTATTCAATCCCATTCTTCCTCCTAACACCTTCCAAATCTACCTCCACCTCTCTACCTTCTCCAAATTTATGTCCTCTTTTTTTTTTTTTTTTTTTTGGTCTTATTAACCCATTGAGTCTAACTTGTTCTTTCCATGTACTCCTGGGTAAGGGGTCGACCAACTAGAAGCCATACTCTTAAAAAAAGCTGAGTCGCCTTCCCCCAGAATCCACATCTGTTATCCACATCTCCTCTGTTAGGAATGGGAACTCATGAACACCTTCCTCTTCCATGCTAGGATGTTCACTGGCTTGTGCAGGTAACCATGATCTCTGTGAGGACATGAGTGCAGCGGTCCTGTCCTGTTTAGAAGACATGGGTTTGTTCCAGTCCTCCCTGGGCTCTGATTCTTAATGCTCTCACTCTCTGATGATACCCGAGTCTTGGCAAGCAGGTTATGAGATAGATGTTTCATTTGTGGCTGCACAGATACTTCTCTGATGAAGTCTTAGAGCTCCACTAATACACAGATAGAGATAAGAATTTAGAGGAAAGTTTGATATTATATCTGTTCAGCAGAATAATATTAGTATGTTCACTCTTAGGACCTATAAAATCCCCAGCCTTCTAAATCTATGTATGTTTGTCTTCCTGTGGAGCAGGCTTTAAATCCAAATCAGAAAGGTATACTATAATATTCATGCCACTATTGTACCCATGAGTATATCTTGCCATGCCAGAAATGACTGCATTTCACAGGGTTCATAGCTGAGGAAAACTTTCGATGACTTGTTTAACCCCAGCAGCCTACACAACACCTTCTAGTACCATGAAAGCTGGTCGGCAGGAAGGAAGCTTCCTGGTGAGTACCAACTCCACACCCTGTGACCAGTGTGTGTGGTATCTTCATCAATAAGGTTTTACCATCAAGTTCTCATGGGCAACAAAGAGCAATGGTAGTAGCCTGTATTGTTTCAGGGGTTTCTGGGACACCTCTGACCCAAATTTGAAGGGAGATATCCCACACCCAGCACTGGGCTTTTTGTTTAGCAGTTTGTGGCTTCAGGGGTGAGCATACTCCCCTGAGTAGGGTAACTCAAACTAAATTCTTTTATATGATATAAATTATATGAGTATGTATTATTTATATGAAACTTATAAAATACTAGGTTTCCATATGGCCTTTTCAAACATTAGTTACTCCTCCCACAAGTGGATGAATTCTTTAGCAAGTTATTGAAATCCATTGTCTTTGCTTCAGAAACACATTTTTTGTACATGTCCTCTAGGTGTGGCTGCTTGTGTAGTTCTAAAGAAGGGTGTAACTGTAGCTGACAGTGTAAGACTAGGACAAAAGGGGAAGAAATGAGGGCATAGAAATAGTCTGGGTTCATGACTGGCAGACTGGGAGCTATGGCATTAGAGATGACCCTACCTGAGCTGACTTTTCAGTAACATCAGATTGTGTAGGGGAGAAGTAACAAGTTCTAAACCGCAGTGGGTAACATGGACGGTAAACTACAGCAAAGATGCGTGCACTCAGGAACATGTGGTTAGCTTACCTCCGTTTGTACGTTTCCAAAGATAGGAAATACATCTCAAGATCAGTGGATGCTAAGATAAAAAGTGCTCCTTCATTTATTTAATACACACATATAAAATGAGTGTTTAGTGACATATTGGAGATATTGCTTAGATATGAGGTTGGGGTAGCACTTTTTATCATCCGTCTCAAACTAAATTTTAAGACCTACATAGACAAAAGTCTTAGAAGAGTAAATTAGGAAAGAGAGGAAGACAGACAAGACGGGAAGTATTGGGAACAGATGAGGGTGGAGGGAAAAAGAGTATAAGTGAGAGAAACTGGAGCTACTGAGTGAACTGAGAACTGGGCTCATTCGTTCATGTTTGTATATGAGACCTAAAGCTGATGAAGAGTTTGGATGAGAGCAAATGGCATTCCTATCAGGGGTATGGTTCCCCCCACCTCCACCACGAAAACTAGCATATCAGGTGTCTTCACCTTAATAACTAGCAGCCCTGATGTCCTTTGCGTAAGGCAATCAAAGCATTTTCCTCCAGGTAGATGGAAGAGTAGAAAGTCATTATCTATGGGAGGATGGGTGAGCCCTGTCCAGTTCACTCCCTCTCAGTAAGTATATTCAGAAGTTATGCCTTCCATTAACTAAATATTATCAGTTGTAAGTTGGTGGTATTTCTTCCTGCTCAGCTCTTTAGTGACAAATTCCAGTTTCCATTTTGTAGTTACATAGTAGCCAGTGGTAAGATCAGTCTCAGGCCATGGTTAATTTCATCCAACACTTTGGTTGGGTCTGGGTAGGTGCTATTGCAGCTGATGATGATTATGGAAAATATGGAGTAAAATCCTTTAGGGAAAAAATGGAGACGGCCAACCTCTGTGTTGCTTTCTCTGAAACCATTCCCAAAGTCTACTCCAATGAGAAAATGCAAAAAGCTGTTAATGCAGTAAAGAGTTCCACTGCCAGAGTCGTTATGCTTTATACCTCTGACATTGACCTCAGCCCCTTTGTGCTGGAAATGATTCATCATAACATAACTGACAGGACATGGATTGCCAGTGAAGCCTGGATTACCTCAGTCCTCATTGCAAAGCCTGAGTACTTTCCATATTTTGGAGGAAGTATTGGATTTGCAATACCAAGAGCCATTATACCAGGATTAAAAGAATTTCTTTATGATGTACACCCTAGCAAGGATCCAAATGATAACTTGACCATTGAATTCTGGCAAACTGCTTTTAACTGTACCTGGCCCAACAGCAGTGTGCCTTACAATGTGGACCACAGAGTGAACATGACTGGCAAAGAAGACAGATTGTATGACATGTCTGATCAGCTCTGCACTGGAGAGGAGAAGCTGGAAGACCTGAAAAATATCAATCTGTATGTCTTGGCTCAGAATCACAAACAATGTCAAACAGGCTGTGAATGCTGTCTATGGTTTATGCCCTGGATCATCTCAGTGGGCGTAAATAAGGATGGGGCTATTTATTACTAATGACAGCTGTGTGACTTTTTGAACCCAGACAAATAAGTTGCTTTAGTTCAAGATAAGGGTGTAATCCATCTCTCTTTCTTTCTGCTTAAAATTTCTGATTGACCACTGAAGCCATTCCTCTTGTGATTTCTCTACCATTTCCGAGCCCCTTACTTTCTTGAACCCCAGACACTACAGACCCATTTTGCACTTTCTCTGCTCCCCTTGCATCAAAGAGCAATTTCCCCAAAGAATCCTGTGAGAGTAATAAAGGACTAGAATCCAGAAACTCACCAAGATCCAAGTGGTAGGAAGTTATAATAAACATATAATGAGAAATTAGGTTATATTTTAGATATCAAAAAGATTCCCTTTATTTTAAAAAAGTTATTAGAAAACTCCTCATATCATAAAGAGGATTCCTTTTATGGTGAACAACCATCCTTTAAACTATCATTTCAACACTGAAGTGTTAAACTTGCTCTAAGGGTAACAACTACTGCATGGAACAATGGGTTAAGGATCATTAGAGGACCACATATCATGGGAGGAATGTTGGCTAGTCCTTAGCAAGGTTTATTCTCCTTAGTCTGTCTCCACATATCAGCAAGTCAAAATAACCAAAAGCAAGATCTGACATTAGAGTCTTAATATAGACACCTAAGACAGCCTGATAGACGTATCAAGTAATTTTTTAAAAGTTTAACAACAAATTAGTATATGCTTTATACTTTTGAGCGTATCCTATTTCTGACTTAGAACATTTGTAATACCTTGTTAATTTCATGGTTTATATGGAC
>CABHPP010167358.1:0-24184 GCA_902168425.1 Peromyscus attwateri
GAGCCAACACTGTTCAGGCACATTCTGTTTGGCCACAGCGGGAGGTGCCTGCATGCCTGTCGGTCTCCCAGGAAAAGGCACAGTCCCTGCTCTTCTACTCAGAGCTAAGCCCCAGAAAACACGAGATAGGGAGAGGTGAGAAGGGACATAATGTGGGGGAGAGCGGGGGGGGGGGGGAGGGGGGGGACGAAGGGGAGAAAGAAACCGCAAAAGGCGGGGGGGAGGGAGCCTTATGATGATGCAAATTGGCCCCAAATCTCAGACCGTGAACTAGGCTTTCCTGCCTCCTCAGCTGTCTCCCCTCCCTCCTGTAAATGACGGTCTGGTCAATCCTAAGAACAGGGCCTAGAAATCACAGCTTCTGAGTTTGAGGCTGGGGCATGGGTAGTAGATAGCAGACTCCGATGTAGCAGGAGACCCCCAGGCTTATAGGCTCCACCAATAAGAGAGGCTTCTCTGTCTCCCGTTGTCCCTGTGAGGCCACACCCCAGCTTCAGCCAGAAATGCCCTCAGCCACTACCCATCCCTCTACCTCAGCCCACAGCAGGTCCTCTCCTCCCACCCTGCTCTTCAGGGGGCCCAGTGGGACTCACAGTATCTCCTCCTGTACTCTGGCCTCCCTGATCATAACTACCCTGATCTCCACATCTGCTGGTCTCAGGGAGAAGAAGCTGAAGCCACCACCATAAAAAGGTGCCAGGGCATCTAGGGGACACAAATGGATTTCTTTTAAGCAAATGAAGTTTCTGTTTAAAAGATGATGACTACTTTTATTTCTAGAAGACAGTGAGCCTCTCTGGGTCTTGGAGTTACAGCATGTAAAACCATGGCCTTACATTGATTCCACCGGTTTTCTGGGACATAGCCATCATGGCAATGGATGCTGTCAGCACCAGCGGGCTCTAAAGTGGCAGTTGGGGCATAACTCATAATCATTACCGGATTGAGAACCAATAATACTATTGGCCTGTTAACAGTCAGCCAGTGTGGAGCCAGCGATGAGCTGGAGTCTCCTGGCTTCTTCCCCGAGCTCTTCACTCTGGTTTCCCACCTCCTCATGTTTCTTGCTCAAACAACAGCAGAGAAGGTCTGAGGAAACAAATCTGGCAACAAATGGTTTTCAGACAGCCGGCCTGCCACCCACCGCAGTTAGGCAATCCTAAGGTGCCCTCTGCTGGGGAAACAAGGAATATATTTGTATGGCCATTCTGTCCGTTTGGTGAAGCCGATAGGTTTACTGGTTTCCTTGGCATTTTTGACTGTCAGAATTTACGGTTTGTTGGAATAACCCACATCTTGATGCTTTTCTCCATGGACCAAGTGTGAAATCTCCAACTGAAGTAATCTGTCAAGATTAAAAATCTACAAGTTGTGCGTGCGTGCGTGCGTGCGTGCATGTGGGGAGGGGGGGGTGGGAATGTAGAGTTGGGCATCCACCTTGAAAGGATGGATGGATGCAGACCTTTTGGTCTGCTGTCCACCTGATTGCCTCTCTCCAGCAACCCAGCACTCTGTTGGAAGTTTCTTGTGCCACAAGTTCCTCTGAGGACCTGAACTCTAATACCTAGCATCCACAAATGTCCTGAAGGATTCTAAGACACACACACAAACACATACACACACACACACACACACACACACACACACGCACATGCACACGCACACGCACGCACGCACGCACGCATGCACACTGAACAGCAGAAACTCCATGTAAGTCACCTGAGTGAGGTGTTCAGACAACTCCTTGACATCTACTTCAAACTGTTAAGTAGGAAGATTGGCTCTGGTACCCAAAGTCCAAGTTTCCCAGGCAACCTTGAGATGAGCCAGACAGCTGGATGAGGCTGGAGAAAGTGATGCTGATCATCTCCCAGCTCACGGTAGAGATATCTGGCTACCTGGAGTGTGCACTGATGCGCTTCAAAACTGTGTTCAACTTTGGGCACATGTCCTGCTCTGCCCATGGTGACAGTGGGGCAGTAGTGCCTGGTGTGCTGATCCAAGCCACCTTGGATGGCAGTCACTCTGTTCAGTTGTTCCTTATGTTCCCCCCTGTCCCCCAGATGACACCACTCAGGGTCACGGGGACCACTTTCATGGAGCTGTTCACAAAACTGGAGAGATCTGTCTGTGCCTTGGTGACCTGTGCTTCCAGAACTCACGCCTGTCCCGGCTGCCAGCACTTGCCCAATGCCCTGTAAACCCAGCTCTGGCAGCACACATCAGCCCAGTGGTGGTGATCCTGGTGGGCGTCGTGTCTCTGGCCAGAAAGACAGACTTGGAGAAGGACGAACCGCCTCAAGGACTTGGAAGCTCTAACAGATTTGTTTGTAGCAAGTTTGGTGACTTCTTTGGCAACTCATTTAGCAGTGGTTCCTTCAGTTTCAACAGTCAAAACAGCCCTCCACTTCTCTGATCTCCGCATGTGCTCCTTTGCATGTAGACACACGGAGTCTCTCTCTCTCTCTCTCTCTCTCTCTCTCTCTCTCTCTCTCTCTCTCTGTCTGTCTCTGTCTCTCTCTCTGTCTCTCTCTCTCTCACACACACACACAAAGTAAATAAATAAAATTAAATTTAAAAAAGAAGCCAGGAGGCTGGAGTGATGGTCAGTGGTTAAGAGCACTCATTGCTTTTGCAGAGGACCAGTTCTCTGTACCCACATTGAAGCTCACAACCACGCACAGCACCAGTTCCAGGTAATCTGAAGTCTCCTTCTGACCCCAAGGGCACTAGATACGTACATGGTGCACATGCATACATACAGGGTAAAAGTGACGGATGTCAAGAGCTACACCCTGAGTTTGACCCCTGGAACTCAAATGGTAGGTGGAGAGAACCAGTTGCTATAAGTTGTCTCTGATTCCCACATGTGCTCCTTTGTGTGTGGACACACACAGACGCTCTGTCTCCCCCAAAGAAAGGATGTTATGAAGATAACAAAACACGGCCCGGTAAGAGCCACCCTCCCTCCACACCGAGCTAATGAGCTTGTGGTGTGACTTCCGTGGTACAAGACGGCACGAAATGCACAAACCCACAGGGAGAGGAGAGATAGGAATCTCAGGGTCGACCTGCTTGGGAATGCATTTTTATTTTATTTTAAAAATATTTTATTTCTTACTGGGGGACGTACCGTGGCACACGTGTGGAGGTTAGAGGACAATTTGTGGGGTTCTCTCCTCCCAACTCGTGGGTCCTGGGGATTGGACTTGCGTCATCAGGCTCTGCAGGAGGTGTGTATACCCTCTGAGCCATCTCTCCAGCCCAGATGTGTATCTTTTAAATTCTGGAAAGGTGCCTAAAAGACTAAGACCACAGTTTACCTAGGGAGGTGTGGGAATTGGGCAGATGGAAAGCCAAGGCATGTGTGACTTGCCACTGTGTCCTTTAGTTGGTGGTTTATTTCTATATAAATATTTCCCAGAAATTCCAAGCTGCTTATGGAAAAGCAGAAATGACCCCATTCAAAGGTTACATAATGGCCGTGGGAACCCTCTCTTTCTGAATGGGTTTGCCCTGTTCGGTCATTGGCCAGCATGAACCACCAGGCAAACGAAACAAGCAGTTCTTCCCACTGAGCTGGCTCACAGGGATTCCTCCCCTGGAGTGATTCCCTCTTGGATGCAGTTATACTTGAGACATTACCTCCTGCGTGACTGTCCGCCCAGCTCCTTATCTATCAGGAAGAGGTCAAGGCAACTTCCTCAAGCCTCTCCCTGACCCCACAACTGCTCCCAGTGCTAACGGAGAGAGGTGTGACAGCCACAGGGAGATAGTTTTCACTACAAAGTGACTGTTCTGTTTCTCCTTGTCTCTTCCTGCTGGATAGGATCACCCTGCGCTCATACCCCCACCCCCTACTGCCAACCTTAGGACTGTCCTGCCCAGACAATGCCTGCCCTCAGGCACACGGAGGGTTTTGTTTGTTTGCTTACCTTAATTTTGTAATCATGTATATTTGTTGTACAGTGACATTTTATTGGTTAATTTTGTCCTTTGACAATTTCATGTACGTGTGTATGTATGTATGTATGTATGTATGTATGTGTGTATGTATGTATGTATGTGTGTGTGTATGTATGTATGTATGTGTGTATGTATGTATGTATGTATGTGTGTATGTATGTATGTATGTATGTGTGTATGTATGTATGTGTGTATGTATGTATGTATGATAATTCCCGGTTGTTCTATCCTCAGCACCTTCTCTTGTCTCCTTCCCATTCCTGTCAAAACGCCCTACATCCCTACCAGTCCATTTCCCAGATCCATGATTTTGGGGTTAGCTTTCCTGACTCTTAGCTTAACCAGGGACATTTATTTCATACTGGATTAGAACTATGTAGTGGGCCTGGTGAGATCACCAGTAACTACACAACCAAAAACAATGTCCCGCTCCCTGAATCCACTGGTACAGTGGCATGTTTGCTTAACTACATCATGGATTTCGACCACCCTCACTTCCCATTTCTCTCTCCTGCTCCCCCACCCTGCCTCCTGCTCCCTCCCTTCCTCTTCTCAAATAATCTTCCTTCACTTCTCATGTCCTTCTGTGTGCACATGTACGTAGATAGATCGATGATGGATGGGTAGATAGATAGATGATAGATAGACAGACAGACAAACAGATAATAGTTGGATGTATAGATAGATAATAATTGGATGTATTGATAGATGATAGATGAATGACAGAAAGGTGGGCACACAGGGTTGGAGGCCTCTCTCTGTGCTCACTAGCTTTATGGTCCAAGGGACTAGTTAATCCACCTCCTTCTCAATGTGCTCATATATAAATAAGAACACCCTCCTCACAGAATGAGTGCAGATTAAAGCAGATAGTGCGTGTGTGCTGGCTCCTGCAAGGGTGCTGGCCTGCACAGGAAGCAGGTACACCCATCTCTGACCTACTCAGAGCTTAAGACTTTCACAGCAAGCACAGCTGTTCCTTCCATCTGTGTGTGGAGGGGGGGGTCTTGGTTCCAGGACACCCACAGATATCAAAATCTGTGGATGTTCATGGCCAGTGTATAAAGTGGTATACACTACTATGTAATCTGTGCATCATTTAAATCACATCTAGATGAATTCAAATGTGTAACTCAGTTGTCGTAGGGGATGGCAAAGAAAAATGTCTAAATGTACAGTTCAGACACAGGATTTTCCACCTTGAATATTTCTCAACTTCATTGGCAGAACCCAAGGATACAGAAACACAAACATGGGTTCCGTCTTTATTAAGCTGCACATTCTTTTGTGCGTGCGTGCGTGCGCGCGCGCGCGCGCGCGTGTGTGTGTGTGTGTGTGTGTGTGTGTGTGTGTGTGTTGATGAGGCTCTTTTCAATTTATTTTTAGAAATCAGGCACTCCTGCAGCCTGCCTTCAGCAACTAAGCTCCAGCTGTCTACATCAACACCAGTTGCCAAAAGTCCTCTAAAAGTTCCCCTCTATCACAGACCACTCTCTCGATGTTTCTCCATTGAATTCCTACATGGATACAATCCTTGGTGCTAGCAGGAAGCAGGCCATCACCCTTACTTGCATCAGAAAACATTAGAAGCACAAACATCCTTGCACTCATGGATAAGCACTAGAGAAACCATGAAGACTAGACATGCAGGGTTGTTTCTTCAGTGGGGGAGATGTACAACCTGTTTTCTACCCAGAAGATTGGGAATGGAGGTGACTAATAGTCTAGGTGATTTCTGTGCTATCTGTAGGGCAAGACCACACCTGGCTCCCCCCAGCAGGATTGGAGATAGTTAATAGTCTAGGTGACCTCGACACTATATGACCTGCACTGTATGACCACACCAGATCCTCCCATAGGCCCTTAAGATGACACATGTAGTCTATCTACAGAACCCATCTTCTTGGAAGAGGTGACATGTACTTTGAGAAGAGTTTCAATGTAATCGTGCCTTAAGCTTTATTGTGCACACAGGATTGTGTTACACAAAGAAACTTTCCCCCAAACTGTACTGTACATAAATACTTAAATATGCCTAAGATAAACTGCCCAGTGTCAGAGTCCAGAAGTTTGAACCAACACCAGCTGCTGAGTGATGTTGAACCAGACTTCCTTCTTAATACACGCAAATTGTCACTCTGCTGACCGTGGCATCTGCAAAGAGCCCCCACAAGCAAAGTGGTCCAAAGAGTGGAAAATCTGGCGTGGTGGCACACACCTTTAATTCTAGCACTTGGGAGGCAGAGAAAGGTGGAGCTCTGTGAGTTAGAGGCCAGCCTGGTCTACAGAGTATGGTCCAGGCCAGCCAGAGCTATTCTGTCTCAAAAAAAAAAAAAAAAAAAAAAAAAGAGTGGCGGTCTTGTGGGATAGTTATACACTATGTGTATTGCTGTGATTGTTGTAATAAAATGTTGAACAGCCAATAGCTAGGCAGGAGTGGGAGTTCTGGGAAGGGAAAGGAAGAGGAGGAGGAATCTAGGTGAGCAGGAAAAGCCAGGAGACATGGAGAGGAAACAGGAGGTGCAAGATGAAAGAGAGGTAATGTCACATGATAGAACGCAGATTAACATAAATGGGTTAATAAGTTATAAGAGCTAGTTAAGAATAAGACTAAGCTATAGGCCAAGCTTTTATAATTAATAAGAAGTCTTGGTGTCATTATTTGTGAGCTGGTGGCCCAAAGAAAAGTCCGACTACATGGCAGTTCTGGACAGTGGACATATGCTAGGACTTCTTTTCCTAGTGGAAAAATGGCCTGCTGTCTGCAGAAGGCAAGGGAGGAGGTTGGAGCTTCAGGAAATGAGGAAGCTCAAGAGACAGGGTGGTGATTGGGCTCAGGGAGCTACATATTCTTGTACTTGGTTAGTCATGCGTGTTTAGTTTTTGCACTTTCTATAATGTTGCAAACGTTATACAGTTTCAAAAAAAAAAAAACAACTAAAACAAACTAACTAACTAACGACAACACCCCAAAACAAAAATTAAGCCCTTAGAAAACGTCAGGTGCTGAATTAGACACTAATTATCCACAGAGTACTGGCTGCTGTGGAATGTCTTTCTGTATGCTGTGAATATGTGTTGCTCTGATTGGTTGATAACTAAAGCTGCACTGACCTATGGCAAGGCAGCTTAGAGGCAGATGGGAAATCCAAGCAGATATACAGAGAGAAGAAAGGAGAGGAGGAGACACATCAGCCGCCGCTGAAGAAGCAACAAGATGCCAGCAGACCGGTAATGCCATGGCTACGTGGCAACTTATAGATTTAATAGAAATGGGTTAAGTTATAAGAGCTAGCTAGCAAGAAGCCTGCCATAGGCCATACAATTGGTAAGAGCACTGGCTGTTCTTCCAGAGGTCCCAAGTTCAATCCCCAGCAACCACATGGTGACTCACAACCATCTATGAGATCTGGTTACTATTAAGCCTCTGAATGATTGTAAGTGGCTGAGGGACCTCAGGCAGGGCTGGGCGGGACCTGAGGAAACTTACAGCCACAGCTGGCTCACCCCATCCTTTCGTAATATCACCTCACTCCCTGCTGTCTCCAGGATTTACTTTCCCAGTTGACTCCTCAAATGGCTGATCTGAAACTGACACCACCATCCTCAGACGACTCACTTCATGAGAGCCTATAGCCCAGTGGAGAAGGCACACTTGGCTTCTAGCATGGGACCCTGTCCCCCACCCATTCCTAAGGCCTGGACCATGGCTCCCATCAGCCATCTGTAGAGTGCCTCCCGTCCCCACTGTGAAGTCTTACCTGACAACCCTAGTCAACCCTTCCCAGTGAACAAATGCTTTCTCTGGGTACAGTCCCAGGTGTCAGGTACCGTGAGCGATAGGAAACAGGGTCACCTGGCCCCGCATGAGAGTTACCTGGAGGCTTCTAAAAATACCTACCCACAGCCCCTCCCCCAGAGAATCTGCTGGAAAAGTAGTCAAGGAGGGAGAGTTCCAGTCTATCACACCTGCCAGGCACCAGGCACTTCCCAAATCCTTGCACAATGGTCTCTAGAAGCCCAGGGTCTTTGTTGGCGGAAGAAAGTGTCCACAGGGGCTAACACTGAAGACTTGTAGCTACTGACATAAATCTCAGAGAATCTGAGGCAGAGGAAAGAGGCTTTCATCTACGGCGAGTCCCTTAAGGGCAAAAAAAAGACAAGGGTGGGAGCCAACTGGACCTGTCAAGACCTGAACACACCTGCTCTCCAGGTGTCAACTTGGCGCTCTGCTCCCCTCCTTCCAGGGAAGGCTGCCAGCTCCACAGGCACATAGCCCTGTTTACTGAGGCAGGAGGAAAGGCTGCTATCAGCCTCCAAGGCCTGAGCTCACAAGGTCAAAGCCTGACCAGAGCAGCTGGTAAGTTGGTGGGGTGGAAACTGTTCCAGTGCTGTTATGTGAGTGGCCTTGAATTCCTTTGGCACAGACCCTGTCGGGCTCTGGAGGACTTCCCGGTGACACCCACCGGCTATCTGGGCAGAGGCTGGACCAAGGCAGCAAGCCTATGCCTCCATACTAGAACTGTTTATGCTGGATCCCACTCCCACCATGGCTCGTGTTGTGAGCTGAAGGGGACCCTTTGAGAACCTGATAAAAAGCTACCACCCTTTCTCCTGAACCATGTGGTGTGGGGTCATTGCGTGGTCAGGCTTTGGCTCCCTTGGAGACAGGGACCTCTCTCCTCCATGAGCATACCACTGTCCCAGAATCTCTGCAGCCACCCCAGTGGCTGCTGCCTGAAGCCCTCCCCTAACTGCTCTTTGAGGGTCTGTCTCCCAGGTCCCAGATTCTGGGGACAGGACTAGAGGACTCCACCTGAGCACTCTCTCCTCTTCCCATATGTCCTCTTCCCTTTCTGGTACTCTCTGTCAGCTGTTCCCTCCTCTGCCAACCGCACTGATGTCACCTCTAAGCCACACTGAGAGATGGATGAATCCTCGACCTATCTTCCCCTGCATATCTGATCTCTGTGAGGATCTGCAGCCCAGGCTTCCACGTGCTCTCTGGCTGCCGAACAGAAGAGGTGGGCACAGTTTCTCCTGTCTCAGTGGAGTCTGGAAGCTTGAGTCCTGCAGAGTGAAGCCAGATCCGCTGTTCCCAAACAGTGGAGGTGGGCAGGGCATTGGTGTCTTGCCAATGGGGGGCAAGTTTATTTCCACTGAGCAGGAGCCTGGCTGCCTGGATGAGAGCTGGACAAGCTGTCAATGCTGTTGTGGAGCAGAACAAAACGAATTCTGTCTCTGTGGAGTCCAACCTGGGCAGCGATGACATTGCCTGCTGGTACCCAGTGTGTCCTGTGGTAGCAGTTTTATGAGAGCCCTTGAGGAAAGAATGTGAAATGGAACCCCTGGATCCTTGGGGGTTCTCAAGTCCCACTTGAGAATCCAGACTTCACATGCTGTCACCTGTTGTCTGGGCACTATGCAGGAAACTCACAAAGGCTGTCTCGATTATTTTCCTCCTCCTCCTCCTCCTCCTCCTCCTCCTCCTCCTCCTCCTCTTCCTCCTCTTCTTTGAAACAGGGCCTTGAGTATCCAAGGCTGGCCTCAAACTCACTATATAGCCAAGGATGACTTTGAACTTCTGATCGTCCTGCCTCTACCTCCCAAGTACTAGGATACAGGTGTAGGATACCATGCAGACACACCCCCACCCTATCTTATTTCTTTGTCAACAAACCCCTAAAACAAACACAACTCTACACATATTCATATCTATTTTCCCCTAGCACTTAGGTCAGTAATGAATAAATGAATTCTGAGCAGAGTGCTCTCAGCTGCTGGGAGAGGCTTCCATGGGAGGGCAGATACATGCAAATATCTGACACCCAAGGCCTTCGTGGGAAGATCTGGCTCTCTGAGCAGCAGACGGATGAGCTAGGTAAGAAGTACTTCCGGAAGAGCCCAAGGAAAACCCAAAGCTCCCACTTTGTGGTGGAAGACTCTTCCAAACAGTTTAGGGATCCATGTGTTTGGGGATTGGGGGATGCTCTTTCACAGAAAACCCAAATCGCAAGCACAGGTTTACTGGTGTCACTACTGACCCTTGTATAGGTCCAGCCACTCTGTTAACTTTCAGGACTCTACTGAGACATGAAGGGAGGACCATTACAGGTGAGCCACGAATCGTAACACTCATTTTAGCGGAGGAGCCAAGCTCATGGCCACACATGACTCAGCATCCTACATCATCACCCGACGCTTTGTAAAATAGTTATATGGCCACAAGACTCCATCCTTCTGTAGCACACAAGTCAGAGGCAAAATTATGTTTAGAAATCAATACCGTGTAAACATGTGGAGATTATCCATTAACTAACTGAAATGAATATCAGAAGGTCTAAAAAGTGTACATACACATACAATTAGTGTTAAAACAAAACATTTGCCAGCATGATTGAATTTAGTTGAACATACTGTTCCATATTTAATAATCCCAAATGTCATATAACAATAAATAATAGGGTTTTTGTTTGTTTGTTTGTTTGTTTGTTTTTTGAGACAGGGTCTGGAAACCACTATGTAACTTAGGCTGGCCTTAAGTTTCCAATCTTCCTGCCTCAGTCTTGGGATTACAAGTGTGTACCACCATGCTGGCAAATAATAACCTATTTGATGAGTTTAGGACAAGTTTAGGAGACAAAGTAAAATAAAATTATGTATGTATTGTATATTGAAAAACAAGAAAAGTTTTTTTTTGAAGAAAAATAAATTCTACATCTAGGAAGCGAACTGATGATCTATAATTTGAGGCCCACCTTTCCCAATGTGCTTGGTAAACAACAGCTGGGATTTCAATCGGTACATAGAATTTTTAGTGATTTAATATTGTAATAACAGTAACCAAAATATGTTAAAACTGCAAAATATATTATTCATACGCTTGACAATTTAAAAAAATAGGATAAGTGACATGGATTTCTAAAGTTTATCTTTCTTACCAGAGATTAATATTATGTTAACTTGTACTCTAAAATGACTCTGAATTGGCATTGGAAATTTAATTCCTTATTTCATGAGGATTCTAAGCATATTCAATTTATATGAACATGTTTTAATTTCTACAGCCAGTTAGAATGGGGCTCCATTAAATTGAGGGGCTTTATAACCCAATGTGTTAATTCTCTCTAGAGATGGACAGGCACTTCATACTCAAGAAAACAAAAGATACATAGAGGATTCACAGCATGTTTTTTTTCTAGTTTCTTTTTTGAGAAAGGATTTTTCTGTGCAGCCCCATCTGTCCTAGAACCCACTCTGTAGACCAGGCTGGCCCTGAACTTACAGAGCTCCACCTACCTCTGCCTCCTGGGTGCTGGGATTAAAGTCATGTGCCACCACCATCCTGTGAACTCACAGCTTTTACTCTGTAACTTCAGCTACTTGTCCAGAAGAAATTACAAAAGAATTACAGCAGTCACAATGTAACTTTGTGTAAGATATCAAAGACCTGTTCTTCCTAATAGACACATAACTCTTAATTGATTTGAGCTAAAAATAGACAAACAGCAGAGCTCCTCCTGATAATGCCAGCACTCAGGGAGCTGGCATGGACCACAGAAATTGGGTCAGCCTGGGATACATAGTAAGATTTTGTCTTAAATGGAAAAAAAACAATTAACTAATTGCAGTAGACAAATAGAAAAAGAATAAACAAAGATTCATGTGTCATTCAGTGAAGAATAGACTTTAAAAAACAAACTGAATTCTCTCATTGCCATAATCCAGGGAGGAGTGTTTACCAGCTACTGGAACCCAGAAATGCAAGCAAAGCATTCGGGCTGTATAATCAGGTGTCTGGTGGAGAGCTAGAGAAAGAGAAGCAGCTAAGTTGAAGTTCCATGGTTTTGGGATTCCTCTGGTCACCTAGAAGGTGTGTCCGGGCACACAGCAGAAGAGAGGCACATCTCCCAGTCAGCATAGCTTATCCTCCTTCGCCATGGGATGGTCACAACAGTTAAAGATCTTAAGAGATTAATTCAAATCTGCCATATCAATCTAAGATGACATGAAGACTGCTTTCATCTCATCAGTTAACAAGGAGACTAGTGAGATGTAGACTCACAAAAGAATCCAGAGAATAACACACACACACACACACACACACACACACACACACACACACACCCCTCTCAAGCTTGACTTGTCTAATGCAGCTCTCTTGTAAATGGAAAGCATGTGAAAGGATTTAAAATGGGAACAAAGACTACCAGAACCCTCATTTGGATTATCTGCGCTGCCCACTTTAATAATCTTAGACCATTTCACAGTTCTGCGAGTTGATTGAAAGCAATACAAATGATTCTCCTCCCTAGAAGCACAAATGAATTTGGTTTGATGAAGACAAAATTGGTTCCTTTACCAAGAATCCAGTTTGGCCTCTTAATAAAGACATCTTGGCATTGTGTGTGTGTGTGTGTGTGTGTGTGTGTGTGTGTGTGTGTGTGTCTTTGTTATACACTTTGTTAGCTTCTTTGGAAACTACAAGTGCGTGATGCACAGACATACATGCAGGTAAAACACCTATACACATAAAAATTAATTAATTGAATTAAAATAGTCCACATAGGGCTACAGAGATGGCCCAGCAGGTAAAGGTGACTACCTCACAAGCCTTGCAGTCTGGGTCTGGTCCCAGAACCCACAATGAAAAGAGCCAACTCTGACCTCAATGCACAAGCTGTGTGTGCTGGCTCGTATGCACACACACTCACACACATGCATGCATGCACACACTCATGCACATGATGAACAATGATGTCACCTAGTGCACACATACACAAAATAACCAATGATGTCACCGAATGCATACACATGCACATCCATACACACACACACACACACACACACACACACACACACACACACAAGTAGATAGTAAATGAATTTTAATATTTAAAAAAACTGCCTATTTAGGGGCTAGAGAGATGGCTCAGCAGGTTAAGAGCAGTGATTGCTCTTCCAGAGGTCCCAGGTTCAATTCCCAGCACCCATATGGCAGCTCAAAACTGTCTGTAGCTCCAAGATCTGACACCCTCACACAGCAGCTCAAAACTGTCTGTAGCTCCAAGATCTGACACCCTCACACAGACATACATACAGGCAAAACACCAATGTACATAAAATAAAAATAAATAATAAAAACTGCCTATTTAGGTTATTAAAAATTATCAAATGTCCTTCAAAATTTTCAAAGCTCATAAAATGTGTACATTTTGCCAGGCGGCGGTGGCACATGCCTTTAATCCCAGCACTCGGGAGGAGTGGATCTCTGAGAGTTCGAGGCCAGCCTGGTCTACAGAGGACAGGCACCAACACTACATGGAGAAACCCTACCTTGAAAAACCAAAAAAAAAAAAAAAAAAAAAAGTACATTTTTGTACAGTGTACATAGAAATCAGGGGCTGAGTGTAACTCGGTATGTACAAAGCTGGGCTCAGTCTCCTGCACAAGAGGAACACTGAACAACAGCAGAAGAGACAGAGCACACTAAAATCCTATATAACCCGCTCACCAGGTGGCTCAGACTAAAACCCCCAACAAAACCAAGTGTTGGCAGGGACATGGAGCAGGTGCACACAGCTTGTGGGGAGCAGGCAACAGGTGCAAAGCTAAACCTGGTCTGCCACACGGTAGATGACAGACCTAGGCAATGCCCAAGAGAAACCAAACTCACTCACCAAAGGCACAAGAAAGAAGGCATGCAGCATTCCCAGGCCTAACACTCCTAAGTGGAAAACAATCTAAACGCCCGTCATACTGACCAGGAGACTTTCTAGCATGCTGCTTCACCACACAGGCACTGGGATACACTACAGCACTGAAGATGGGCAGACTCCAGCTCTGCACAGCTGTGCGGGTGAATCTGGTAAACACAACGGAGCAAAAAGAAGCCGGCTGCATGCAGCAGCACACATGTGGTTGATCTGGAATTCCAGAGCAATAAAAACCACTTAACAGTGACAGGCCTGGGGACAGGAGTGACTTCAGCACAAGATGAAAGAGGTTATTCTAGATTCCTCCTTGCTTTTCTGGGGAAAGTGGCAGCCGAACAGGAAAAGTACAAATGCATTAGCACACAGACAAAGGCACAATGTTTCTGCTGTAAAGGATGCTCCCCAGGGAGGTGAGACTTGTCCTTACTGAACAGACATGTTTGAAACAGTTTCTACACAAGTAGGGGAACTGTCACATGACCACAATTCGGCATTAATGAAGAGCTTTTGAGAGATTCCGCTTCTTAGAAAGGATTTGTTTCTTCCTAGCAGTCGCCCATCTGTTTCAAGACTGAATAAATATGCCGGCATGCGGCTCATTTCTGGAAGTGAGTAAACAATGAGAAATCAGTTTCAAAGTGTATGGTCAATATTTAGTAAATGTTTGAGCTTTTTTTTCCTTTCCCAAAATAACAATATGACTTAACAGAAAGCTAGGGACCAGGTGTGATGGTTCACATCTTTAATTTCAGCATATGGGAAGCTGAGGCAGGCAGACAACTGCTAGTTCAAGGCCAGCCTGAGCTACAGAGTAAGACACTGTTACACACAGTGATGGCCACATGATGCCAAGTGCGTGTGCCCATCCAGAACCACTGCCATGGTGAAGTTTTGTGACACAATGTGGGTGAATTCTGCCAGAAATTTTCAAATTGTTCTAATACAACATTTTACCTATTTAACAGAATGGAAATCTATATTGTAGATTATATCTATTTCTTGACAAGACAACTAAGTGATTTTGCCTTAATGTGAACACGTTGAATAATTTTAAGAAAGGTATTTTTAAGGTAAGGCAGTTAGACAGTAGTTTATTTAAAGGGAAAAAGGAAATGGAAGTGTTCAATCATCAACCAGGAAAGTGAGGACGGCTGCAAACCCCACTTTTACCATACAAACTCCAAAATGAGAAAGTGGCCAAGGAGAAGGCTATGGTATGGAAATAATCAATTCCTAAACACAGTTGGAAGTTTGGGGCCATTTCATTTGTTTTTATGTTTTATAATTTACACGTTTTACAGATATTTTTCAAATGTAGCCAGCTTTCCGATTTTTGTCTAGGAAAATGAAGTGTGGGTATGTTCTGAACTCCGTGATTAAATCGCAGCTTCAGGGGCTGAGGAGGACTCGGACTCAAAGCATCGCCTGCAGTGGGGAATCGGGACAGGAAGTGACTTGGGTAAGATTGTACAATGGAGAGATGGCTCGGCAGTTACAAGCTCTTGCTACTCCTGCAGAGAACCTGAGTTTCATTCATAGCATGGAATAGACATGTTGGCACACAGCCATCTAACTCCAACTCCAGAGAATTCAACACTCTGAGGGCACTGCATTCATGAACACATGCTCACACACAGATACATACACAAAATAAAAAAAAAAAATTAAAAGAAATCTTTTTTAAAAACAAAAGACTAAGGCCGGGCGTTGGTGGCGCACACCTTTAATCCCAGCACTCGGGAGGCAGAGGCAGGCGGATCTCTGTGAGTTCGAGGCCAGCCTGGGCTACCAAGTGAGCTCCAGGAAAGGCGCAAAGCTACACAGAGAAACCCTGTCTCGAAAAACAAAAA
The DNA here is from genome assembly GCA_902168425.1 of Peromyscus attwateri. Lineage (NCBI taxonomy): Eukaryota > Metazoa > Chordata > Mammalia > Rodentia > Cricetidae > Peromyscus > Peromyscus attwateri. Next base: position 15,533 of record CABHPP010167358.1, read on the forward strand.
ACAAAAAAAAAAACCAAAAACCAAAAGACTATATAACTCGAGGTAAACTAGTGAGACGACTTCCTTTCTCTCCCATATGCACAAATCCAACCTCTAAAACCAGATTTCCAGTTGGGAGAAAATGTAGGTTTCTAGTGACCCCAAAAAACATGTTCAAAGATGTGGGTGGAAGCAACGAAAGAATGGTGTTAGGTCACCCAGCACTTACAAAGCCACCTATCTACGGTGGGCTCCTTACACTGTGATGTGCCAAAGACCTGATATGGACCCCCAACCCCAACTTTTTACCTTGAGAGTCAAAACCTGAATGAGTAAGTTTTGAAATTTTTGTTAATGGTGAAAGGTTTCTGAATAGGCAACAACCAAAAATTAATTCAAAAATCAGACACAGAATGAATCCATGGTGTTTCTGGCAGAGTTCACCCACATTGTGTCACAAAACTTCACCATGGCAGTGGTTCTGGATGGGCACACGCACTTGGCATCATGTGGCCATCACTCCATTCAGTGCCCACAAATACTGCAGGTTTGAAACACGGCTCAGACTGAGGCCACCCAAGCTCAGGAGCTGCAGTAAGTTTCAGCCCATACAGTAATTTTCTGCTGCTACAGACATATAATGGTTTAATTACAGGAAACAAAACCTCTTGCTGCCTTCCTATTATCATGCCTGGGCATGTTAAGTATCAGATTAGAATATCTTTGGGTTGGATTGTGTTAGGACATTTGCTTTGTTTTAACTTGCTGTTTGAATTTCATTAAAAAAAAAAGATGGCTTGCTGAATCGTGGCTTGGGATTAAGATAGAATTTCCAACAATTTCTGAAATGGCCCTGTGTTAGCTGCTTTTCTATTGCTGTGAAAAGCACCATGACCAAGGCAACTTAGGAAGGAGGGGTTGGGGTTGGGGATTTAGCTCAATGGCAGAGCGCTTGCCTAGCAAGCACAAGGCCCTGGGTTTGGTCCTCAGCTCTGGAAAAAAGAAGGAAGGGGTTTATTTTGGGCTCACAGTTTCAGAGGGATAAGGGTCCATCATAGTGGGGCAGGGTGGTAGCAAGCTGCAAGCTGGCTGGAGCAGCAACTGAGAGCTCACATCTCAAATAGCAAACAGGAAGCGGAGAGCATGCTGGGAATGGCACCAGTCTTTGGAAACCTGAAGCTCACCAGGTCACACACCTCTTCCAACAGGGCCACACCTCCTAATCTTCCCAAATGGTCCCACCACCTGGGGACCAAGCCTATGGGGGCCATTCTCATTCAAACCACCACAGTCTCTAATCACATTTCTGCCATTTTATACTACTTATTTATGTGGGGAGGAATTCTCAGTATTGATGATTGTAAAAATCAAAATATTGACCAACTCTGAAAAGTATTGAATGTGCCCTGTACCCCAAAGTATCAAATATCCAGCCAAGATTTAGTGTTTTATGTAAAAAAAAACCAGCACATCATCTCATTACTCCACAAATTTGCTTTCATCTTCAATCTATCTATGGTAAAAATTATGTGTATACAAAAGTCTTTTGAAAGATAGATTTCTTCATGGTGTACTATCAGCAAACATTTGATAGATATGACTATCTCAAATACCTATATACCCCGGCTCACGCAAAATGAGGAGTTGTGGGTGGTAGACAGTGTTTGAGAAGCCCTGCCCCAGAAGAGGGCCAGGAGGGCCAAGAGCTGTCTGCAGCTGTGGTCCTGATGGCCGAGATGCCTGTAGATGGGAGCCAATGGAAGCGGCTCCTGGTGGGAGGAGCGTGCATTTATGAATGGTAACTGCACTTTCCAAACAGTGTCGGGGGCAGTCTTCCTCCCTCTGTGATCTTTCATTCCCGTTCCTGGCTACGTCTATTACTTGTGTTATCAATACAGCACGTTTTTGGGGGCAGACGTGGGTGAAGCATTTCTCTGCTGTTCTTATTATCATTATCCTGATGATGTTTTTGCTATTCTGTTCACAATGAGCTTCAAAATGGGAAACTTCAGCAGGGTGACTTTGCTCTCTCAGTGTGCACTAGAATGTAAACCATGAATTTATACCCTAGTAGTAATGAAATAAGGGCACAAGAAATGATAGATGGCTCACTCCTAAATCAACTTCTGAACTGTGAACATGACTTAAGGCAGGGCATGTCTTTAATCCCAGCATCCAGGAAGCATAGGCAAGCAGATCACTGAGTTTGAGGCCAGCCTGGTCCACAGAGAGAGTTCCAGGAGAGCTAGGGCTACACAGAGAAACCCTGTCTCAAACAAACAAGCAAACAAACAAACAAACAAAATCTCAAAACAAAAAAAGGTCGGGCAGTGGTGGCACACACCTTTAATCCTAGCACTCAGGAGGCAGAGGCAGGGGGATCTCTGAATTTGAGGCCAACCTGGTCTACAGAGAGTGTTCCAGGACAGCCAAGGATACACAGGGACACCCCGTCTTGAAAAAACAAAACAAAACAAAACAAAAACTCAAACAAATAAAAACAAATAAATTTTTTAAAAAAAGAAAAGAAAAAAAACATGAAATATATACAGCATGCTTATACTATGTAGATCTTTCATGAAAGCAGGTTAAAAAAAACTCACAAAAAGCTCTTGGTATCAGCACTTTGTTTTAGGTAAGGTTCAAATTCACTTATTATGGTAGAAAAAAACAAAAAAACAAAGACACTGCCCTGTAAAGGGCTTAAGAGTTAGTTGGATGTAAAAGCTATGTACTTCAAAGTTCCAGAAAGATTTCGGCCCTTTAAGACAATGAAAATGGGATGTATTTGCAACAATCTTTCCTACAGCACCATTTATGGCAGTTAAGGACTGTCATAAGTCCAAATGTCCTTAATAATGCAACCTATGAAATTCTGTACAACCAGCCAATGACTACACCCCAGCTGTATGAGATATTCAGAATCCCCCATGCAGGGACACAGAGAGATAGAGAGTGGTTGCTTCAGACTGAGGGGAATTACATGTGGTCTCTCTATTGTTATCAAGTCTGCAACTCTAACATACTGAAAAACAATATACATTTTAGGCTTTCTTTATTTCCATGTGTACGAGTGCTTTGTCTATGTGAAACATGTTGTACCATTTACATGTAAGCATATACTACTGGTGCTTACAAGTCAGAAAAGGGTGTCAGATCACCTGGGACTAGAGCTTCAGAAGGTTGTGAACCACCATATGGATGCTGGGAACTGAACTCAGGTCCTTTGCAAGAGCAGCAAGTGCTCTTAACTGCTGAACCTTTTCTCTAGATCCCAAATTATACATTTTTTTCTTTTTTTTTTTTTAGTTTTTTTCGAGACAGGGTTTCTCTGTGTAGCTTTGTGCCTTTCCTGGAACTCACTTGGTAGCCCAGGCTGCCCTTGAACTCACAGAGATTCGCCTGGCTCTGCCTCCCGAGTGCTGGGATTAAAGGCGTGCGCCACCACCGCCCGGCCCAAATTATACATTTTATGATATATGAACTATAAAATAAATCTATATGAACCATAAAATAAATCTATAAAGAGAATTTTTGGAAACAAAAATCCACAAATGTTAAGCTTAATTATACTAAGCATGTGAGAGATAACCTATACTATCGTAGCTATTGAAACTCAATTATCTAAAATTTCTTTACTTAAAAAGATTCAAATCCTTGGGGCTGGAGAGATGGCTCAGAGGTTAAGAGCACTGCTTGCTCTTCCAAAGGTCCTGAGTTCAATTCCCAGCAACCACATGGTGGCTCACAACCATCTGTAATGAGGTCTGGTGCCCTCTTCTGGCCTTCAGGGATATGTGCAGCTCGAACACTGTATGCATAATAAATAAATAAATCTTTAAAAAAAAAAAAGAAAAAGATTCAAATCCACTTAAGACTCAAAAAAAAAAAAATTATGCCACAACCTAGGAGTTTAAAATCTAAATGACTAACAATGTACCATCACTAACCTATAGCAGAAGCACAGCTCTTATTGACTGTAGCTGTGGAACTGGAAGTTCCCCTTGCTGGTGATTTGATTTCTGGAGGTAGCCAGGTGTGCCAGCAGGGTTTGAACGACCTCTTTATTGGTGGGTTCACTACTATCACAGGACAGCACTCTTTAGAACTGGGCTTGGAATCTATCTTAGAGGGTTGGGCCATAGCCAGCTTACTCCACTTTGCTGGGTCAGTCTGAGGGGGTAAAGCCCAGAAACATTTCAAACAATCTCTCTGGAGTTGCTGATGTCAGGTCAGAGAATTAAAGTCCCATAGACATCACAAAGCTTTCTAGCAGCCCCTAAATGGAATCAAACCCCACAGAACCCATTCCCTTTATGAACTGCATCATCTTTCAAACTCTTAATCGCCCAGATAAATCTTAAGTTAAAAATTTAGCTGCTAATGTTCATTTTTGGTGAAGTTTTAAAGTCCTGAACATGAAGAACATCTTTGAAAATCCTTAAAATGTGATCTTTGGTCTCTGGTCAAGAGAGGAAGTCTTGGAAGTGATACTTAAATTGAATTTAATTAAATACAAATGTTGCAAAGAGCTAGCCACTACCACTTAGGACTTCACTTCCGTTGCATATGGGCCTGGACCAGTTTAGGCACACAACAAAAGGCAATGTGTAAAGGAACTCCAGCCCCACCCAGCAGTTCCACGTGAGTTGCCAGAATTCAGTCCGATTAGTTCTCCATCTTAGAGAATGCCATGTCCCTTACACTGGGAGGATATGGGCATTGCTCCTCCTCCTTCAGTTAGCTTGGGCAATTCTGGTGCTGGCGCCGTGGAAGTTGAACATGGTAGCCACCAACTCTGGAAGATCGAAGTCATGCTTCCAGCCCCAGTCCTTACGGGCACTGCTGTCATCGAGGTTCATGGGCCAGCTCTCAGCTGGGGAAAGACACGGGAAAGTACACGGGGTTATCCTGGCTCTGTGTTTGTGAATGACTGGATGGATTTTATATGAAAGCACATAAAAGGAAACTTGTTCTTTGACTGGAGCAGAACTAGTACATGCAGGGCGACCTCTTCAGAAAACACTGGGCACCTGCACTGGAGTTTTCATGTTATTAAAACCACACATGGCTTTGTAAGGGAACATTCTTATATCCAAAAGGGTGTTCCAGGCCATAGATGGCAACAACACCATACGAAGGCACAAGCCTGTTTGCACACAGCCTTTGTTTCTCCCCGCTTTATTAAATTGTGCAAAGGTGAAATGGTGCCGGACGGTTTCCTGAGCTGGAACCTTTCTCCCGAAGACCTGTTTCCCACACGGGCCACCGCAGCTCTTCAGTCTTAAAGCCTCCCCTCTGGGGTGGCGTGGGCATTCCCAGATCCGATTTCGAGCTACAGTGGGTTGGTGTGGGGGCTTACCTATGGCCTGTCGGAGGGGATCCACGCAGTAGGTGATCTGGAAGTCGGGCACGTGCTTGCGGAGGGCCTGGGCCAGCTCCTCGGGGGTGAAGCTCATGGCACTGATGTTGTACGTCCTCATGGAGAGGCGCTCGGCGGGGGCCTCCATGACTTCCAAGGTGGCCCTGAGGCAGTCACTGATGTACATCATAGGGAGCCTGGTGCTGGCCTTGAGGTTGCACTCAAATGTGCCGTTCTTTGCTGCAGCGTGGAAAATCTGGACTGCGTAGTCTGAAAGAGAACCCCGCCGGCGGCAGCAGGAGGGAGGAGGCTCAGGACTGAGATGCCAGTTCTCCAGCGCTCTTAATTCAGAACCTCTTTTAGACTATTAAGAATGGAAGGCTCCCAAAATAGATATGAATAGTAGCGGCTATGTCAAGATTTACTGTTATGCACAGGTAACTTAAGAATTTTTTTAGTTACTGCATTTTGGGTGCCAGAGAGATAAAAACACTCCCTACTTTCCAATTTCTCTTGAAATACAGGGAAACTAAGGCAGGCAGTTTATGGACTAAGCAGAGTCTCCCTGAAACAAAGAGAATTTAAGGGTGAGGGAGATTGGAAATGGCACTTACCGGTTGTTCCTCCTCCAGGCTGGGAATCTGCAGAAATGATCCCCGGATATCTCAGGCACCGGAAATCTAACCCATACCGGTAATAATAGTACTAAGAAAAAGAAAGAGCTGGCTAAAAATAACATAGTAATAATCCTGTAGTTTAGATAAAACAAATAAATTGCTTTTCCCTAAAACATCACATGCAATTAAAATGTTCCTTAAAAGAATACGCAATTGGGACCTGCAGGACGGTTCAGTGGGTGAAGGCACTTGCCACACAGCCTGGTGACTAGAGTTAGATCCTCAGAACAGCATAAAGGTAGAAGGAGAGACTCCACAGTTGTCCTCCGACCTCCACACACATGCTGTGTGTGGCACATTCCTGTGTGCATATACACACGCAACATGCACAAACACAATTTTTAAAAGAAAGAACATGGGATTTTCAGAATTTCCACGTTTTTCGCTTTTGTTTAATGACACTCAATTATTTATCTTCCAAGAATCACCATCCCGACGCTACATCAACACTGCAAACACGATAGAGCAGCCTGCAGGTGGCGCTCCTGCTCCCTGCCCTGAGTGTGGCAAGCTTGCTCCCCTGCAGAAAAAAAAACCTGGCATCCAGTAGCTGAAGGGCCAGACACCGACTACAGTTTACTCTAAGGCAGAGTAAAAGCATGCTTGAAAATTTCCACAGGAGAAAGTATCTGGGCTTGGGAGGTGACTCAGTTGGTAAGTGCTTCTGGCACAAGTATGAGGAGCTGACTTAGGTCCTCTAGAAGCCACACGAGAAAGCAGGACACAGCAAGTACGGTAATCCAGCATTAATGAAGCCGAGACAGGATCCCAAGGCTCGACGCCCATAAGCCTGGCCTGCTTTGTTCCAGGTTCCAATAAGAGACCTTGTCTCAAAATTTAAGATGGAGAGGAATTGAGGAAGACACCTAACTTCTGGCCTCCACACACATGAATACACACACTCGGTACCCACATATATTCCCCCCCCCCCCCCCCGCCCCGCCCCATCTCTGTCTCTGCCTGTCTCTCTCTCCTGCAGAAAAAGTTTTAACACTCCCACCAGAAACTCCAGTGTTGAGAACCTTACACACAAGTGGGGCAGCAAGCACAGATGGGCGCAGTTCCAAGGCCAGGAGTGTCCAAGAGTGCTGAGTGTTACTATCACGGCTGTGGGCAAGCAGAAACCTATAGCTAAGGAGTTCTTCAGTGCCCTACCACTTGACAAACACACCAGGTAAGTCATTATCTCTGGGGTATAAATGTTTCCCTGAAAATGAAGCAGGGGGTGTCTGAGGCAGGAAAAAAAAAATGGGGCAGGACACAGAATCTTCTAGCCCTGAACATGTAGCAATCTTGCTGAGAAATGCTTACTTCTCCCATGAGCTCTGCATGGACCTTGGATACACCATAGATGGTCCTGGGCCTTTGAATACAGAGATCAGGTGCGGGGTTCCGAGGAGAGGAAGGTCCAAAAGCCCCAATCGTGCTGGGCACAAACAACCTCACATTGTGTTCAGCTGCAACATCTAGAATGTTATGCAGTCCTGAAAATGAATAGACACTATGAAAATCTGAAAATCAAACGGACTACCAAGAGCAGGAAAAAATGGCCCCTTTAGGCCAGAGCCAGCTGCTCACCAGTTATATTGACATCTCTGGCCAAGGACACATTGGCTTCTCCGACAGCACTCAGCACAGCACTGTAGTGAAACAGCCAGCTGATACGGTGGTTCACCACGATCTCACGAAGGTTTTTGTTATCCAAGATGTTGGCATAAACGAACGGGCCTGTAAGCAGAGTGAGAAGGGCTGCAATGAAGCTAGACGGACCCCCTGTCCCCTGCCACTGACTGGAGAGGAACCTTGTCCTCCCTCCCCAACCTTCCTTTTGAAGCAGAACCTGACTCTGTAGCCTAGGCTGGAACCTTGTGATTCTGCCCCAGCCTTCTGAGTACTGGCTTAACCCATGCTACATCTTCCATGTCTGGCTTTCTCAGAATTCTTTGTTGTTGTCCTCTCTCTCTCTCTCTCTCTCTCTTTTCTCTTATATCTTATATAACTTTTATTTATTTTTTATTAGACAAAAAAGGGAAAATGTGGTGATATTTTATTTGTGCTGAAATGTGGTATTATTTCATTTGTGCTTTAATAAATAAAGCTTGCCTGGAGATCAGAGGAAAAACAGCCATTATAAGTAAAAACAAAATCATGCAATGTTAGCACACACCTTTAATCCTATCACTTGGCATGCAGGGATCTGTCTGGATCTCTGTGAGTTCAAGGCCACACTGGAAATTAGAGCCAGGTGTGGTGGCACACACCTTAAATTCCAACACTAGTTAACCATGGAGGTCTTAAATTCCAACACTAGTTAACCATGGAGGTCTAGAGGTCTGTATAGACAGGAAGTGACAAAGCTGGGCAGGAAGAAGAAGTGATGTAGCTGTGTACAGAGAGCAAATCAGACGGCAGAACAGCAAGGCATATAGGCATGGGTAGACAGGATGTCACTTGCATTTGGAAGCTGCCAAGTTGGTGAGGTGAGGTTAGCCGTGGCTTTCCCTATTTTCCTGATCTCTCTCAGGCTTTCACCCCTATATCTGGCTCCGTGTTTTTTATTTAATAAGACCATTTAGAAATTCATCTCTGTGTGTGTGTGTGTGTGTGTGTGTGTGTGTGTGTGTGTGTGTGTGT